>JAUELO010000330.1:10247834-10258905 GCA_032357855.1 Amphibolips quercusostensackenii
CAATCTTTCCAATTATGCATTTTTTTAGTTTTGGGGAAGAAAACATTATTTTCAAAGATATTTAGAAGGTTTTGAAAATTTTTAAGTTTTGTTTTAAAAAAATTAGTATCATTTTAAAATATATTTATAGGTTTTAAAGGCTTTGGAAATACGAGAAAATAATTTAAAATTTGAAAATATTTCAAAAAGCATACAACAAAATAAAATTTTGTAGATTTCGAAAAAAAGTCTCGAAGCTCTTTCAGAATTTTCGGAAGGTTTCAAAAAAATCGAAATTTTTTCTTAAGACTCCTGGGAAAGGAATAAATGATCTATTAAAAAAAAAAGAAAAAAAAATTATAGAAAATTTAAAGATTTCTGAAATTTTCGAAAAAAATCAGTAAGATTTTGAGGCAATTTTTGTATTTTGAAAGATTTTTCAAAATTTTAGAATTAATTCGAGTGAGTTTGAAAGATATTAAAAAAATTTCCTCTTGGTATGAAAATGTCACCTTTTCGGTTAAAAATGCAACTGTTTGTTTTAAAATTAATTTTTTTACCTGAAAATTCCACTACTCCATTTTTGGTTATAAAAATATATTTTTAGATGAAAATTCGTCTTTTTGGTATAAATTAAAGTTCTTGATTGAAAATTCAGTTTTTTGGTTGACAATGTAACTATTTCGATAAAAATTCATCTGTTTGGTTGAAAATGCAACTGGTTCAAAAATATTCTTTTTTGTTGAAGATTCAACTATTTTATTGAAAATTCTTATTTTTTTCAAAAATAATTAAAAACTTGAAAAAATTTCCAAAAAGTATAAAACAAAATGTAAGTTACTGAGGATTTCGTCAAAAAAATCGAAGCTTTTTTCACTTTATACTTTCCTGGGCAAAATATAAATGTTTTTCTATTTTGAAAAAAAATAATGAAAATTGCAAAAAATTTCGAAAAAAATCTGAAAGATTATAAGGCAACTTTTGTTTGTTTGGAAATAAATTTTTTTTGTTGAGGATTCAACTATTTGGTAAAAATGCCTATTTTCTGGATGAATTCAACTATAATTTATTAAAAATTCATTTTTGTTGTTGTTTGAAAAAGGAACTATTTTGTTAAAAATTCGTTTTTTGTTTGTTTTAAAATTGATTTTTTAACTGAAAATTTAACTGTTCACGTATTTTGTTAAAAATTTCTCCTTTTTTGTCAGAAAATTGATTTTTCTGGAAGAAAAAAACTGTCCACTAAGTTGTTAAATTTTCAAGACAAAAAGAAGAATTTTCAACAAATAGTTGGATTTTCAACAAAAAATACAGAACTCCAACCAAACATGAAATAATTAAATTTTCAAATAAAAAAAAATTTGCAACAAAATACATGAGTGTTTAAACAAATAATTGAATTTTCAACTAAGAAGGACAAAATTTCAACCAAAGAAATTAATTTTTAACTAAAAAGATGAATTTTTAACAAAGACGATTAACTTTACAAAAAAAAAAACTAATTTTCAACTACAAATGATGAAATTCAAAACAAAAATGAAAAACGAATTTTCAAGAAAATACATAAATTTTCAACGAAATAGTTGAATTTTCAGCCAAAAAAAACAAATTTTCCACAAAATAGTCGATTTTTCAACAAAAAAGATAGAATTCCAAACGAAAAATGGAATAGTTAAATTACCAGTTGAGAAAATTAATTTTCAACTAAAAAGGAAAAATAATTTTCAACATAATACATTACTTTTCAACCAAATAATTTAATTTTCAACTAAACAAGATAAAATTTCAACCAAAGAAATTAATTTTCAATCAAACAGATTAATTTTCAGCAAAAAAGATTAACTTCACAAAAAAAACGAATTTTTAACAAAACACATTAATTTTTAACAAAGCACATGAATTTTCAACTAAAAATGATTAAATTTCAACAAGAAAGATATATTTCAA
Source organism: Amphibolips quercusostensackenii (assembly GCA_032357855.1). Classification (NCBI taxonomy): domain Eukaryota; kingdom Metazoa; phylum Arthropoda; class Insecta; order Hymenoptera; family Cynipidae; genus Amphibolips; species Amphibolips quercusostensackenii. Next base: position 10,249,761 of record JAUELO010000330.1, read on the forward strand.
ACCAAAAATGGAATAATTAAATTACCAGTTGAGAAAATTAATTTTCAACTAAAAAGGGAAAATAATTTTCAACATAATACCTGACTTTTTAACCAAATAATTTAATTTTCAACTAAAAAAAGTAAAATTCCAACCAAAGATATTAATTTTCAACTAAACAGAGGAATTTTGAGTGAAGCTAATAAACTTTACTCAAAAAACATAAACGAATTTTCAACGAAATACATGAATTTTCAACTAAAAATGATGAAATTCTAAGTAAAACTGGAACAGCTAAATTATTATCACTTAGGAAAAATAATTTTCAACATAATACATGACTTTTTAGCAAAATAATTGAATTCCCAAATAAAAAAGAGAAAATTTCAACCAAGGAAATGAATTTTCAATCAGATGAATTTTTACGGAAGACAACTTTACATACACAAAAAAAAACGAATTTTCAATAAAAAACATGAATTTTCAACTAAAAATGATGAAATTCCAACAAAAAATGGAATAGTTAAATTATCGGTTGAAAAATTTAATTTTCAACCTAACAGATGAATTTTTAAGCAAAGACGATAAACTTTACACAAAAAACAAAAACGAATATTCAACAAAACACGTGAATTTTCAGATATAAATGATGAAATTCCAACCAAAAATGGGAATAGTTGAATAATCAGTTGAGAAAATTAACTTTCAACCTAATACATGACTTTTTAACCAAATAATTACATTTTTAACTAAAAAAGATAAAATTTCAACCAAAGAAATTAATTTTCATCCAAACAGATAAATTTTTAGCAAAGAAGATTAATTATACATGCACAAAAAAACGAATTTTCAACAAAACACATGACTTTTCTATTAAAACGATTAAATCCCAGCAAACCATGGAATAATTGATTTATTAGTTGAGAAAATTAATTTTCAACAAAATACATGACTTTTTAACAAACTAATTAAATTTTCAACTGAAAAAAAATAATATTTCAACCAAAGAAATTAATTTTCAATCAAACAGATGAATTTTTAGCAAAGAAGATTAAATTTACATACACAAAAAAAAAACGAATTTTTAACAAAACACACGAGTTTTCAACTAAAAACAATTAAATCCCAACAAACCATGGAATAATTGATTTATTAGTTGAGAAAATTAGTTTTTAACAAAATACATGACTTTTTAACAAACCAGTTCAATTTTCAAACGAAAAAGATGATATTTCAACCAAAGAAATTAATTTTCAATCAAACAGATGCATTTTTAGCAAAGACGATTAACTATGCATACAACAAAAAACGAATTTTCAACAAAACATATAGATTTTCAACTAAAAATAATGAATTTCCAACCAAAAAGGAAATAGTTGAATTATAAGTTGAGAAAATTAATTTTCAATTTAAAAAGATAAAAGTTTAACCAAAGAAATTAATTTTTAACCACACAGATGAATTTTCAGCAAAGACAGTAAACTTTACACAATAAACAAAAACGAATTTTCAATCAAACACGTGAATTTTCAACTAAAAATGATAAAATTCAAACCAAAAATGGAATAGTTAAATTATTATCAGGTAAGAAAAATAATTGTCAACATAATACATGACTTTTTAACCAAATAATGGAATTCGCAACTAAAAAAGATACAATTTTAACTGAAGAAATTAATTTTTAATTAAATAGATAAATTTTTAGCAAAGAAAATTAACTTTAATCATCCAACAAAAAACTAATTTTCAACAAAACACATGAATTTTCAACTAAAAATGATGAAATTCTAACCAAAAATGGAATAGTTGAATTGTCAATTGAGAAAATTAATTTTCAACAAAAAAAGGTAACATTTTAACAAAAAAAATTAATTTTGAACCAAGCAAATGAATTTTTAGCAAAGACGATAAGCTTTACACAAAAAAACAAAAACGAATTTTCAACAAAACACGTGAATTTTCAACTAAAAATGACGAAATTCCAACCAAAAAATGGAACAGTTAAATTATTATTATTAGTTAAGAAAAATAATGTTCAACATAATACGTGACTTTTTAACCAAATAATTAAATTTTCAACTAAAAATGATAAAATTCCAACCAAAAATGGAATAGTTAAATTATCAGTCGAGAAAATTAATTTTCAACGTAATAGATGACTTTTTAACCAAACAAATTGAATTTTCAACTGCAAAAGATAAAACTTCAACCAAAGAAATTAATTTTCATCAAAACAGATGAATTTTCAGCAAAGACGATTAACTATGCATACACAAAAAACGAATTTTCAACACATGAATTTTCAACTAAAAATGATGAAATTCCAACCAAAAAATGGAATAGTTAAATTATCAGTTAAAAAACTTAATTGTCAACTAAAAAAGATAAAATTTTACTAAAAAAAAAATTAATTTTGAACCAAACAAATAAATTTTTAGCAAAGACTTTACACAAAAAACAAAAACGAATTTTTAATAAAACACGTGAATTTTCAACTAAAAATGATGAAATTCCAAAGAAAAATGAAATATTTAAATTTTAAATAAACGAAAAAAGGAATTTTCAACAAAGCACATGAATTTTTAACTAAAAATGATGAAATTCCAACTAAAAACGGAATAGTTAAATTATCAGTTAAGAAAATTAATTTTCAGCTAAAAAAATTAGTTTTAACCAAAGAAATTAATTTTCAACCAAACAGATGAATTTTTAGCAAAGACGATAAACTTTTCAGAACAAAAAAAAAACGAATTTTCAATAAAACACGTGAATTTTCAACTGAAAATATGAAATTCCAACAAAAAATGGAATATTTAAATTTAAAAAAACAAAACAAAAAAAGAAATTTTCAACAAAATACAAGAATTTTTAACCGTAAAGTTGAATTTTTGACTTATTACATTTTTCATTAAAAATGCATCTTTTTTGGTTGAAAATTTAACTACTTGGTTGAAAATTGATGTATTTTGTTAAAAAATGTAACTATTTTGGTAGAATTTTTAACTATTTGGTTAAAAAGTAACTTTCTTAATATGAGATAACATAAAAAAACACTAAGTAACTTCAAATTAACTAAAATTAAAGTAGTAAGTTACTGCAAAAATCAAAACTGAGTTACGTTACAAGTTAATTTTTAAAATATAACGAAGTTACCCTAAAAGTTACAAATAACGCAACTTTTCACTCTGGGACACATATTACGTACTTGAGGAAGACCACGTTTCTTTGCTCGCATCGAAACTTTAGACGGATCTGCATTAAGCATTCGGCCATACTCTTCACAATGTTCTTTATCCTCGGCCCAAATGTACCCTAAATGAATTTTTAATTAGGTAAAAATGGACTATATTTTTAAATATGGTTAAAAAAATTATTTAAAGTAAGTACCTTCTCGCAAAGACCAGTCCATCCCCATTTCCAGGGCTTCTTCCAGATCTCGAGCATTCATCGGGATGATTCCTTTGGAGCCAACGCCGACTGGGATGTGGTCGAACATACTTTGTGCCAATCGCTCCTACAAAAAAAAATTATTCGTGACTTTGTCAAGTCTTTGAAATCATTAATATCTTTGAAATCTTTTAAATTATTTAAAATCTTTGTAAAATCTTGAAATTTCTGTGAAATCTTTAAGAAATATTTTGAAATCTTTATAAATTTTGGAAAAATCTTTGAAATCCTTGACATCTTTGAAGTTTTTGTAAAATGTTTCCAAATATTTTATGAAATCTTTGAAATCTTTGTGAAATATTTCTTTAATCTTTGAAACGTATTCAAATCTTTTAAATCTGGTGTACTGTATCCTTTTCGAAGTCTTTAAAATCTTTTGAAATCTTTATAAATTTTTTGAAATATTTCTGACATCTTTATGAAATCTTTTGTAACTGTTTGAAATCATGAAAACATTTTTAAAACATTTTCGAAATCTTTTAAAATCTTCTAAAAAAATTGAAATCGTTTACAATTTTTGAATCTAGAGTGCTGTACCCTTTTTCAAATCTTTAACATTGTTGAAAACTTTTAAAATCCTTATTAATTTTTTTTAATATTTCTAAAATCTTTTGCAATTGTTTGAAATTATTAAAACATTCAAAATCTTTCTGAAATCTTCTAACAAAATTTTGAAATCGTTTAAAGTCTTTAAAATCTGGAGTACTATACCCCTTTTGAAATCTTAAAAATTCTTTCAATCTTTTAAAATCCTTTCGAATTGTTTGTAAAATCTTTTTAAAATCTTCGTATTTTTTTAAAAACACTAGAATACTATAAATCTTTGTGAAATCTTTTTAAATCTTAAAAAAAATGAAATTGTTTAAAATCTTTGAAATGTTTTGAAATCTTATAAATCTGGTTTACTGTGTCCTTGTTGAAATCTTTAGAATTCTTGAAATCTTAAAAAAACCTTATGAATTCTTTGAAATATTTGTCAAATCTTTCTTAAATCTTTTTTATTCATTTGAAATCATTGAAATATTCAAAAAAATTTTGAAACTTTCAGAAAAATTAGAGATCGTTGAAAATCTTTGAAATCTGGAGTTTTTGAAATCTTTGAAATTCTTTCAATCTTTTGAAATCCCTACTAATTCTTTGTGAAATCTTTTTTAAATGTTTGAAATTCTTGAAATATTTTAAAATCCTTATGAATTTTGAGAAATATTTTTAAAATATTTCTCAAATCATTTGTAATAGTTTAAAACCATTAAAAATTCAAAATCTTTTAAAATATTCTAAACAAAATTTTAAATTGTTTAAAGTCTTCCAAAACTGGAGTACTGTACCCTTTTTGAAATCTTAAAAATTCTTTCAATCTCTTGAAATCCCTTCGAATTCTTTGTGAAATCTTTTTAAAATATTTTTGTATTCTTTTGAATTCACTGGAATATTAGAACTCTTTGTGAAATCTTTTGAAATCTTCAAAAAAATTTGAAATCGTTTAAGATCTTTGAAATGTTTTGAAATCTTCTAAATTTGGTTTACTGTGTCCTTGTTGAAATCTTTGAAATTCTTGAAATCTTAGGAAATCCTTATGAATTCTTTAAAATATTTGTGAATTCTTTCTGAAATCTTTTGTAGTCATTTGAAATGATTAAAATATTTTGAAAAATTTTGAAATATTTTAGAAAAATTTGAAATCGTTTAAAATCTTGGAAATCTGGAGTTTTTGAAATCTTTAAAATTCTTCCAATCTTTTGAAATCCCTACTAATTCTTTATTAAATCTTTAAAATTCTTTTAGTCTTTTGAAATCCCTACTGATTCTTTGTGAAATCTTTTTTAAATCTTTGAAATTCTTGAAATATTTTGAAATCCTTATAATTTTTAAAAATATTTGTGAAATCTTTCTCAAATCATTTGTAATGGTTTGAAATCGTTAAAAAATTACAAATCTCTTTGAAATATTCTACAAAATTTGTGAAATCGCTAAAAATCTTTGAAATCTGAAGTACTGTACCCTTCTTGAAATCTTAAAAATTCTTTCAATCTTTTAAAATCCCTTCGAATTGTTTGCGAAATCTTTTTAAAATCTTTTTGTATTCTTTTAAAATCACTGGAATATTAGAAATCTTTGTGAAATATTTTGAAATCTTAAAAAAATTTAAATTGTTCAAAATCTTTGAAATGTTTTGAAATCTTATAAATCTGGTTTACTGTATCCTTGTTGAAATCTTTGAAATTCTTGAAATCTTTTGAAATTCTTATGAATTTTTAAAAATATTTGTGAAATCTTTCTCACATTGTTTGTAATGGTGTAAAACCATTAAAAAATTAAAAATTTCTTTGAAATATTCTAAAAAAAATTTGAAATTGTTTAAAGTCTTTGAAATCTGAAGTACTGTACCCTTCTTGAAATCTTAAAATTTCTTTCAATCTTTTAAAATCCCTTCGAATTCTTTGTGAAATCTTTTTAAAATCTTTTTGTATTCTTTTGAAATCACTGGAATATTAGAAATATTTTTGAAATATTTTCAAATCTTAAAAAAAATTGAAATCGTTTAAAATCTTTGAAATGTTTTGAAATTTCATAAATCTGGTTTACTTGTGAAATCTTTCTAAAGTCTTTTGTATTCTTTTAAAATCACTGGAATCTTTTGAAATTTTCAAAAAATTTTCGAATCGTTTGAAATATTTTAAAATCTTTGAAATCTAGTGCACTGTATTCTTGTAAAAATCTTTAAAATTCTTGATATCTTTTGAAAACCTTATGATTTCTTTGAAATAATTGTGAAATCTTTCTGAAATGTTTTGTATTCATTTGAAATCATTGAAACATTCCAAATATTTTTGAAATCTTTTGAAATCTTTTGAAATCTTCTAAAAAAATTTGAAAGCTTTATGAAATTTTAGAAATATTTGTGAAATCTTTCTCAAATCTTTAAAATGTTTTTAAATCTTTAAAATCTTATGTACTTTTTGAAATCTTGAAAATTCTTCAAACCTTTTGCATCCATTTGAAATCACTGGAATATTTACAAATATTGTGAAATATTTTAAAATCTTCTAAACAATTTTGAAATCGTTTACAATCTTTGAAATATTTTGTAATCTTCGAAATATTTAGGAAACAAAAATTCAAATTCAAGGTTCTCGAAAAAATTCAAGGAGATTTCCAGGGTAAAAAAAGTCAATGCACAACGTAACTTGAAAAAAAACTAATTTAAGCTAAAAAATTGCTGAAAGTCACAAATTAAAAAAAATATTGAAAATAGTGTCACAAAATTTGTCAAGTATTAAACATATGTGCAGTCTAAAATAAAAAAGGTATATTATATAAATATATAAAAAATATTTTTGTTTTTTAAGCAAAATTTCGAGTTTTCTAACCTAATATTTTGAAAGTATTAAAAATGAGATTCAATGTTTATTTAAAACTAAAAATTAAATTAAATTTCTGGTTAAGAATTCATTTTTTCTGTTCAAATTTAATTATTTTGTTGAAAATTCAATAATTCTGTTAAATAGTTATACTTCTTGATTAAAAATTCTACTATTTTGTTGAAAATTCGTTTTTTAGGCTTAATAATTCAACAACTTGATTGAAATTTTGTTTCTTTCTTGAATAAAAACTTTTGCTGTTGAAAATTTAACTATATTGTCAAACATTTTTGTAGAAATTTCACCTTTTTGGTTAAAAATGCAACTATCTGCTTAAAAATGATCTTTTTGCTGAAAATTATCTTTTTGCTGAAAATTATCTTTTTGCTGAAAATTAACTTTTCGATGAAAATTAAACAGTTTTGTAGACTATTAGTATTTGCGGTTCGAAAAGTCTACAATTTAGTAAAAAAATTAACTATTTGGTTGAAAATTCATTTTTGTTTGTAAAATCAAACCATTTTTTTGTTTTTAATAAAAATATTTTCTTCTTCAAATATTGACAATTAAATTTTTCGTTGAAAATAACTTTTTTAAATTGAATAATTTAACTCCTTGGTCGAACAATTTTTTAAGTGGTATTTTTGTTGTTGTTAAAAAGTATATTAATACATTTTTTGTTAAGAATTCATCTTTGCGGCTCTAAATTTATTTATTTTTTTAAAAATCCAACAATTCTGTTAAACAGTGATACTTCTTCATTAAAAATTCAACTATTTTGTTAAAAATTGGTCTTTTTGGCTTGATAACTCAAAAATTTGATGAAAATTTTGTTTCTTTCTTGGCTAAAAAATTTTTTCGGTTAACACTTCGACTATTTTGTTATACATTTAACTTTTTGGTACGAAAATTTATCTTTTTGTAGATGTTTCACATTTTTTCTTAAAAATGCAACTATTTGCTTAAAAATTAATCTGTTTTGGTTCAAAATTAACATTTTTGTTGAAAATTCTACTTTTTTTTAGACCATTCGTATTTTTGACTCAAAAATTCAACAATTTAGTAGAAAATTTAACCATTTGGTTGAAAACTTACGTACTACGATAGAAAATCCGTCTTTTTTGGTAAAAAATCTTTTTTTCTGTCAAAAATGCAACGGTTTGACTGAAAATTATTCTTTTTTAGTTGAGGATTCAAGTATTTTATTGAAAATTTGTTTCCGTTGGTTAAATCCAACTGTTTTTTATTTTTTTATTTTTTATTAAACACTTTTTCTTTTAAAATATCAACTATTATATTTTTCGTTGAGAATTCATCTTTTTGGATTGAAAATTCAAATCCTTGGTTGAAATTTAAACTATGTATTTTCTTAAGTTTATTTTTCTATGAAGATTCATAAGTTTAGTTAAAAATTCATTTTTGTCTTTAAAAATAATTTGTTTAGCTAAAATTTTTAGGATTTTATTTAAATTCAACTGATTGGTTGAAAATTAACTTTTTTGTTAAAAATTCATATTTTTAGGTTAAATATTCAACTATTTTGTAGAAAATTCTGTTTTGTAGATAATTCGCTTTTATACCAAAAATTAATTCTCTTCAATGACTAATTATCTTAAATAAGTATTTAGTTAAAAATGTTTATAAACAAAAAAAATATAAATAAAAATTTAATCTAATAAAATATGGACACACATTACATCCATTATTCAAAGTATTTAGTTAAATATTTGTTCAATTTGTTAAAAATCCTTACTTTTTTGGTAAAAAAAATTAATTTTCTTAGTTGAAAATTCGACTATTTGATTAAAAAATGATGTATTTAGTGGAAAATGCGTATAATATGCGTATAATATGAATTTAATACGAAACGCTTCAAATTCCTTACCTTTCAAGTAAAAATATTGCAATTTCTACAAAACAGATGAATTTTTCAAACAAAGAGGTGAATCTTCATCCAAAGAAATAAATTTTTAACAAATTAGTTTAAGTTTCTAACAAGAAATTAAATTTTTAAACAAAAAGATTAATTTCCTGACAAATAAGAACAATTTTCAACAAAATAGTTGAATCTTCAATTTAAAAAAAAATAATTTTTAACCGAACAGTTGCATTTTTAACCAAACAGGATGAATTTTCAACCAAGAAGATCAATTTTCTACCAAAAAAGTTACGAAAATAGAATGGCTAAATTTTCAGTTAAAAGACTCATTTTTAAATAAACATTAAATGAATTTTCAGCAAAACAGTTAAATTTACAACAGAAGAGGTGAATCTTCATCCAAAGAAATACATTTTTAACAAATTAGTTTAAGTTTCTAACAAGAAATTAAATTTTTAACCAAAAAGATTAATTTTCT
>JAUELO010000330.1:10312346-10322486 GCA_032357855.1 Amphibolips quercusostensackenii
ACTATTACATACACGATACCCAAAAATTTACATATGTACACTTCATATGCACAAAACATATGTATATTATTTTTAAGCAGAGAATTAGTCGTGACTGTTTTATCGATGACAGAATGAGTATGGTACCTTTTACAATATAACGAGTGACTTTTATCCTTCTATACTACTGAGAATAGAGTAAACTCGCAAACCGTAGTACAACACGTTAAAACTATATGAATGTATAGCAGTTGATCTTGGATGAAAATCGTCACGGGGAACTGAGATCATTCCGCATTCAAAAATAAAAGTAAATCACAAATTGTAGTGCAGTACATGTGAGCATGAATATATGAACATATGCGTGCATTTATTGAAAATGAATCAAAACACTTGATAAACAGTTGCCACTATCAGGCGCGGCAAGATTTTTGTGCATATAAAGTTTATGTATGTAAATTGTTGGGTATCGTGTACGTATATCGTGTATATATGTCTTGCTAAGTTATTCATATAAGTTGCATATAAAGTGTATATAAGTATAAAGTGTACATAAAGTATATATAAAGTGTACATAAGTGTATATAAGTATAAAGTGTACATAAAGTATATATAAAGTGTACATAAGTGTATATAAGTATAAAATGTACATAAATTATATATAAAGTGTATATAAGTGCATATAAAGTAAGGGATGGTAATCTGACCGACGACCTCCAAGTGGTGCATCCTGTGCAAACATGAAATTAGTTTGGCGAATGCCATAAGCTAATCAATATAACCATCAAAATCGGTTAAGCCGTTTTCGAGAAAATATGATTTTTCCAAATTTGTTTATAAATTTTGTAGAAAAAATGTTTTTGCATCCAGACCACGCTTATCGTGCTACGGCCTCTGGAAAGTCAGTGAGAGTTTGTAACAATGAGAAGAAACTAATTGATATATTTTTAAATTGCAGAAGAGACACCAGCTCTCGAGCCTAAAGTTCCTGTTCGATTGAGATTAGGAATCAACAAAACTATTCAAGAAACGAGAGAGACAAAGGTCTCAAGGAAGTCATCAAAAAGGCAGGGTCGCAAGGTAAAACATAAAAATAATTTGTCCTTAGATTCCCAGAATTCGTTGTAACAAAAATTGAATTTTTAACATGCGTACTGATTATTACATATAGTCGTGGATAGAGACAACCTTATAAGTTGCCTATATAGTTTAATGAAGTTGTTTTCTAATTATAGCGATTTACGATTCGTAGTTGATGCGCTTCAAGATTTTGAAAAATTTTCATCAATAATATTGAATATATGCGCTTTTAATCGAGCTGTTGATCTCCGTACGACCAACGCCATTTGAAAATTTGTTTTACGTCTACACATTTTCGTTGAAAATATCTATTTTACTTTGTATTTAATCTCGTAATACTGTTTAAGTATTACAGAACTTTCATATGATATTTTTCTTATAGTCGAAACATTTTGTCTGTTAGGGCCTCGCAAATTGTTCTAAAAAGTCTCTTTGAATAACATAAATCTTTATTTTAAGATTAAAGAGTGATTTTGTACATAAATCAATTTTTTTATGTAATTGATTTCAATTTATATTATTTTATATTAAACATTTACAATGAATATTGCAATTATGGAATCTTTTGATTTAGAAGCATTCAATTTGCAACAAAAAAAACACCCAGTGCAAAGTAGTAAAATTTGTAGGAATTCAGTTACAAAAATGTTTTTGAAACAAATCTATTTAGTTTTTTTTTTTTTTTTTACTATTTTCGGTATCTTTTTGAAAAAGGCAATATTTATTTTACTTCACATAGGCGACTTATCAGAAATCATAACACTTTCAGCTTCAACTTGCTTGTATGTGGAAATACATTGATTAGTAATAAGTTGAAATGATTTTTAGCGGTTTTTAAAAAAAACGGAATCGAATCTTAGATTCTTAGTTAAGTTCTGGGCGTGTTCGTAACACCTTTTTACTTTATTAAAGCACGAGTGAAATTTTATCCAAGTTGTGCGTAAATATATCACCACGAAATGTATATAAATTTACAAAAAAAAAGTGATTAAAAACTGCGAACACTATAAATTGTATCGAATATTTTTATTTGTAAATTGCAGCATGAGGAATTTATTATCTTGGAAATTTTTCATTTTTGCATGTCTGGCTGATGCCAGCTAATACGCTTATAATGCCGATTTAAAAATATCAGTTGACTTTAATCAATATTGATAGTTTTAATAGCCAGGTATAGGTAGGATTAAATTTCTTTTTAAAAGCTCTGGTCCGTCTGTTCAACTTACAACTGTCAAATATTTCTCTCTAGTTTCATTAAATGCATAATTTCTTTATAATTTAGTTTTTACTTTCGATGATCAGAGTTGAGATTTTTTAAAAAAATCTTTTAAATTCCTTATTGAGAGTTTATTGTATGACTATCAATTTGCCACAACATTATTTACTTTTTTTTTTTGCAATATTCGCTTTTTTCTTGAATTTTGGAAATTAAAAATTAAATTTTCAACAGTGTTGCAAAAAAAGAACATTGAAAGAAATTCAACTGCTGAAAATGGTAGAAAATTGAAAATTCAATTTTGAAAATTAATTTTTCTTCGATTTCCATCAATTGAAAATTCAAAATGCGATTTTTCTTCGATTTTAAACAATTTTGATAATTCGGCTGCTGAAATTAAAAAAAAAAAATTAAAAATTTAACTTAAAAATTCAGTTTTCAATTTCCTTCAATTTTCAACAAATGAAAATGAAAGAAAATTATATTTTCCATTATTTTTAACAGTTAAATTTTCAACTATTTAATATTCAAAAAGTTAAAAAAAATTGAATTTTTAACAGTTGAAAATTAATCTGTTGGGAATTGAAGAAAATTAAAAATAAAATTTGCAACACTGTTTAAAAAAAAAAGAAGAAAATTCAACTGCTGAAAATGGTAGAAATTGAAAATTAATCTTTCTTCAATTATGTCAATTGGAAATTTAAAATCCGATTTTACACCTATTTTCAGTAGTTGAATTTTGAGCTTTTAAAACTTTAACTAGTTGAAAATAAAATTTTCTTCGCTTTTAAACAATTTTGATAATTCGGCCGCTGAAATTTAAAAAAAATGAAAATGTAACTGTTGAAAATCCTATTTTCGTTTATTTTCAAAAGTTACATTTTCAACTGTTAAATATTCAAAAATTTTAAAAAGTAGAATTTTTAAGAGTTGAAAATTAATTTGTTTGAAATTGAAGAAAATTAAAAACTAAATTTTCAGCACTGTTTTAAACAAAAAAAAAAAAAAAAGAAAATTGAACTGCTGAAAATGGTAGAAAATTAAATATTCAACTGTTGAAAATTAATTGTTCTTTAATTTTCATCAATTGGAAATTCAAATTGCGATTTTTCTCAATTTTTAATAGTTGAATTTTGGACTCTTCAAATTTGAACTACTTCAAAATAAAATTTTCTTCACTTGTAAACAATTTTGATAATGCGACTGCTGAAATGTGAAGAAAATTAAAAATTTTACTGTTTAAAATTCAGTTTTCAATTTCCTTTATTTTTCAACTGCTAAAAATGGTACATTTTCCTCAATTTTCATTTGTTGAAAATTGAAAATTATTCTATTTTCCTTTGTTTTCAACAGTTGAATTTTCAACTGTTAAATATTCAACAATTTCAAAAAAATCGAATTTTTAACTGTTGGGCATTGATGAAAATTAAAAACGAAATTTTCAACACTGTTGAAAAACAAAGACAATTGAAGAAAATTCAACTGCTGAAAATTGTAGAAAGTTGAAAATTAATTTTTCTTCAATTTCCATAAATTGGAAATTCAAAATGCGATTTTACTCTATTTTTAATAGTTGAATTTTCGACTGTTAAAAATTTACCAAGTTAAAAATAAAATTTTCGTGAATCTTAAGCAGTTTTGATAATTTGACTGCTGAAATTTGAATAAAATTGAAATTTTTACTATTGAAAATTCAGTTTTCAATTTTCTTTAGTTTTCAACTTCTAAAAATGCTTAATTTTCCTCAATTTTCAATGGTTGAAAATTGAAGAAATTCAAAATTGTAGAAAATTCAAAATTCATTGGTTAAAAATAAATTTTTATTCAATTTTCATCAGGTGAAAATTCAAAGTGGGATTTTCCCCTTATTTCAATAGTTGAATTTTCGACTCTTAAAAATTCTTCTAGTTGAAAATTGTTTTTTTTTTTTAAATTATAAACAGTTTTTATAATGCAACTGCTGGAATTTGAGGTAAATTGAGAGTTCAACTATTAAAAATGAAATTTTTAATTTTCTTCAATTTCCAATTGTTAAAATTTGCAGAAAGTTCATCTAAATGCAACTGCTGAAAATTCAACAGTTGAAAATTTAAAAAAATTTAACTTGATTCAACTGTGAAAAATTGTAGAAAATGGAACATTCAAGTTTCTATTTTCTTCAATGATCCACTGTTGAAAATTCAAAATTTAATTGCTGAAAATTCGACCGTTGAAAATTCCAGAAAATTGAACTAAATTCAACTGATGGAAATTAAAGAAAATTGAAAATTCTACTTTTAAAAATTAAATTTTTAATTTTTAATTGTTAAAATTTGAATAACATTCCGAATTTAACTGCTGAAAATTCAGCTGTTCAAAATTAATTTTTCTTTAATTTACATCAGTTGTAAGTTTTAAAATGCGATTTTCCTCTATTTTCAACAGTTGCATTTTCAGTTGTTAAATATTCGACTGGTTAAAAATTCAATTTTCTTCAATTTTAAACAGTTTTGGTAATTCTACTGCTGAAAATTCAAGAAAATTTAACTGCTGAAAATTGCGGAAATTCGAACACTGAATTTACCATTTTCTACAATTATCGAGCGTTGAAAATTGAAGAAATTTCAAAAATCAACTTCTGAAAATTCAACTGTTGATAATCCCTGAAAAATCCACTAAATTCAACAGCTCAAATTTGAAAAAAATTGAAAATTCGACTGTTGATAATTAAATTGACAATTTTCTTTAATTTTCAAGTGTAGAAATTTGAAGAAAATTTAGATTTCATCTGCTGGAAATTCAACTAAATTCAACTGCTGAAAATTGCAGAAAATTGAAACTTCAACTTTTGAAAATGAAATTGCCAATTTTCGTCAATTTTCAACTGTTTGAATTAAAAGAAATTCCTAAATTCAACTGCTAAAAATTCAACTTTTGTTAATTGAAGAAAATTTAACTGCTGAAAATTGAAGAAAATTGAAAATTCGACTGTTGATAATTAAATTGACAATTTTCTTCAATTTTCAAGTGTTGAAACGTGAAGAAAATTCCGAATTCAAGTGTCCAGAATTCAACCGTTAAAATTTCCAGAAAATTCTACTCCTGAAAATTGAAGAAATTTAAAAATTCAATTGCTGAAAATTCCAGAAAATTTAACTAAAGCCAGATGCTGAAAATTCAAGAAACTTGAATATTCAAGTTTTAATTTTCCACTGTTGAAAGTTCGAGAAAATTCAAAATTTAACTGCTGAAAATTCCAGAAAATTCAACTAAATTCAACTGCTGAAAATTGCAGAAAATTGAAAATTCAACTTTTGAAAATATTGCCAATTTTCTTTAATTTTCAACTGGTGGAATTTGAAGAAATTCCTAAATTCAGCTGCTGAAAAACAACTTTTGAAATTCCAAGAAAATTCTACTGCTGAAAATTGAAGAAAATTGAAAATTCTACTGTTGAAAATTGAATATTCAAGTTTTAATTTTCTACTGTTGAAAATTCAAGAAGATTCAAAATTTAACTGCTGAAAATTGCAAAAAATTCAACTTAATTCAACTGCTGAAAATTGCAGAAAATTGAAAATTCAACTTTTGAAAATGATATTGCCAATTTTCTTTAATTTTCAACTGGTGGAATTTGAAGAAATTCCTAAATTTAACTGCTGAAAATTCAACTTTTGAAAATTTAAGAAAAGTAAACTGCTGAAAATTGCAGACAATTGAAAATTCAACTTTTAAAAATGATATTGCCAATTTTCTTCAATTTTCAACTGGTGGAATTTGAAGAAATTCCTAAATTCAGATGTTGAAAAACAACTTTTGAAATTCCAAGAAAATTCAACTGCTGAAAATTGAAGAAAATTGAAAATTCGACTGTTGAAAATTGAATATTCAAGTTTTAATTTTCCATTGTTGAAAATTCAAAATTTATCTGCTGAAAATTACAGAAAATGCAAATAAATTTAACTGCTGAAAATTACAGAAAATGTAACTAAATTTAACTGCTGAAAATTGAAGAAAATTTAAAATTCAACTTTTGAAAATGAAATTGCTAATTTTCTTTAATTTTCAACTCTTGGAATTTGAACTTTTGAAAATTTAAGAAAATTCAACTGCTGAAAATGGAAGAAAATTGAAAATTCAGCTGTTTGCTATTTAATTTCCAACTGTTAAAAATGCAACTAATTGATAATTCAATTTTCTCCAATTCTGAATAGTTTTAATAATTTAACTGCTAAATATAGAGATTTGATCATTCAATTTTAAACTGTTGAAAATTGAATATTTTGCAATTTAACTGTTAAAAACTTATTTGTTAAAAATTCAGCTATTGAAAATTCAAGAAAAAAGCGATTTTTTATTAAAAATAAGTGTTAAAGCCATTATATTTACATAATTTTATATCCGAATTCAATAAATAAACATTTCTTTTGGTAGTCATCCAAAGGACTCAGTTTTAATTTATGAGATTTAAAAAAAATTCCAACTCTGATCATCACCTTGTCAAAGTTAAGTACAATATCAAGAATTTGAGGAGCTTAAAACAGAATTGTGACTTAATATATAGTTAGTAACAGAAAATATTTGCAATTTAGTCTTTTAATTAGTCCTTAGTCAGAACGCGTTCTTTGCTAATGTGATAAAAAATGACCTTGCCATAATTTCTGCTTTGTTAAGTTCATGAAAATTAATATTACCATTTTTTTTGTTTTACATTTCAATATCTTTAGAGATAAAAAAGGAACCAGAGCTTTTGTATATGGGGAACCTTCCTACAGTAAATAATACAATCTACAATAGATAATGATTAATTAAAAATACTAATGTACGTAAAAAATTAATTAAATTCAATTAATAATTAAGACACGATGCGTGTTGATAAATTAAATTTAAAATTAATTATTTTACGTTTATTTTCACTGTTAATTAATAATTATCCAGGTTGCATTATCCACTGTAGGAAGGTTTCCCCTAGTAAAAAGATTACAAGGTTGTGAAATCACTTCAATCAAGTACATTACTCAAAATTTAATATCCACTAAAAAAATTAAAATATTTTAATAATTTTTTTTTTTACGTTTCTTATGGCCTAAAATTCGATCAAAGGTGATTGTGCCAAAAATCATATCTCTGAAAAAAATAGTTTTTCTATTATTTTAAGAATCGAAATAATGTTACTGATGTCATTTTAAATGAAAAATGTTATTTTTAATGGCAAAATTTAATTAAATTAAATGATGAATTATTTTTTTCGGGGAAAATATTCTCTTCAACTCTACTGTTTCTAATTTTGAAATTAAATTTTTTTATTTGTGAAATCGTCAAAACCATTAATTTTTTTTTTTAAGTCTTAACTTTTTTGATAGAAAATAACGTTTTTTTCTTTCATTAAACATGAATGATATTATTTTAATTCTTAAAATTGTAGAAAATTTTTCTCTTAGAGACCTGATTTTTAGCACAACTGCCTTAAGTAAAAAAAATCGTAACAACTAATTAATTATTAAATATTCTTATTCAGAATACTGAGAAAAAACGAATAGAGATAGAAAATTGTGCTAGGAAACTGAATATTTGAGTCGAAAGAATAATTAGTATTTTTTTAAATCAATAAAATAATTAAAAAAATTTTTCAATTACAATTTGAAACTGTATAATAATTTAATTCCAAAATTTAATTTAAATGTGAATCGTTAAAACACGGTTATTTAATCGGCACCCTGATTAACATTTCAAATTTTTTTTCTTTGTGAGTGCTTGATTGATATGAATTTATTATAATAATTTTTCTTCAAGCTAAAATTTTCGTTGGCGTTTATATTTAAACAAGATTTAAATAATAATCCCAGGCATTTAGAACGCAGGAGTAGAGTGATTAAAACCTTAATACTGCATAGAAATAAATTATCCTCAGCTAGGTGCTTCTCATCGAATATGTAATCAAATATGCAATTTAAACAATCATCAATTGCATTATTAATTAGTTGCTCGTAAAAAATTCGTCGCGCTAAAATAAAAAAAAAATCCTGAAATTTTAAAATGCCAAATTAAATGTGCTCTGTTGATGTTTTTATCACTTTATTCGGGCTATAAATCGGATGATGTAGTCATGTGGAAGAAAGTAGAAATAATTTCGTAATTTTTTTTTTTTTAGGATTAAAGTAGTTTTTGAAAAATCTGCACACACACGTACACATACACACCTGATTGCATATTTGAGCGAAGAACTAGCGGTTCAGCGTACCTCATTTTATTATCGACGCCGTTAGACTAAGTTTTGTAAAAATCGCTAAATTCTAATCACTTATTAGAAAGTGTTAGAAATGATTTAAATGAAATATTGAGTGTAGTGAATAAGGAGTAATGAGTAATGAATTTAGAGAACAATGTCCAAAACTGCATCAAAAGTTTCAGAGTGTATACTTAAGTAAAGCTTAGAACTTTGTTTAAATATAATAAATATATATATATATGTATATACATATATAAACCTAATTATATATACTATGTATAAAAAGTATATAAATAATTTACATCGTTCGCAACTTAAATAAACGAGATTATCGATTTTAATCCCAAAGCGGTCCTTCGTAATTCTAATATGTGAACCTCCGTCAGGAAAGGGCTAGTTGTAAATTATAGGAATTTTTAAATGGTCCCTCGTTTTTATTGTAAATATGCAGAAAATAGCAGAGAAGTTTTGTATTTAATACTCGTCGTTTAGTATATTATTTAGAATTATTTTTAATGCACTTGAATTCTTTTAAAATTTTTCAAATTCCTTTGAATTATTTTGACTTTATTGAAATCTTCTTTCCCAGAATTCTCTGTATACCCGAATCCCCAGAATTATCGGAATTTCTGAAATTCCGTAAATTTAAGAAGAATTCATGGCATTCGAGAAATTCAGCATTTGAAGAAATTTAGGATATTCAAAGAAGTCAGGGGATTCAGAGAATTTCAGGAACTCGGAATATTCCAGGATTTCAGAATATTCCATGACTTCAGAGAATTCCTGTAATTCTGAAATTTTATAGAATTCAAGGAATTCTAAGATTTTCAATAATTCAGAGAATTCATGACATTGCAGGAATTCAGAATATTAAAAAAACCAGAATATTCTAGAAATTTAGAATATTCTAGGAACATCAGAATATTTAAGAAATTCAAAAGCAGAGGAAGACTTCAAGGATTACACAAAATTCAAGGATTTCTGAGATTTTTAAGAATTCAGGAAATTTTCAATGTGTATGGAATTAGAATATTTAAGTAATTCCGAGATTTTTGGCTATTCAAAGATTTCAGGGGATTTAGAAATTTACAGGAATTCCGATTATTTAAAGAATTAAGGGGATTATTCAAAATGTTCAAGGAGTTCAGGGAATACAGAGAATTTCCTGATAATGAAAATGAAATTTTTTTAAATTTCTTGAATTCTTTATAATTCTTGAAAATCTCAGAATTCCTTAAATGCTCTTAATCCCCGTAATTCCTTAAATATCCTAAATTTCTGAAATTCTCTAGAACTCCATCTCTGAATTCGTTCAATTCTCTTACTTCTTTGAATTCTCTGTCTTTCTTGAATTCTTGGAATTCTTTGAATTGCTAAAATTTTCTGAATTATTGGAATTCGTTAAAGTCTCTGAATTCCCTGAATTAATTGAATTCCTTAAATTATCTGAATTCCCGAAGTCCATTGAATTTCTTGAATTATCTGAATTGCCGAAGCTCATTAAATTTCCTGAATTATCTGACTTCCCTAAATTCATTAAATTCTTGGAATTATCTCAATTCTTTAAACTATCGCAGTTTCTTAAAATTATCTCAATTCTTGGAACTATCAGAATTTTTTGAATTATCTGAATTGTCGGAATTCCTTGAATTTCTTG
>JAUELO010000330.1:10402627-10415309 GCA_032357855.1 Amphibolips quercusostensackenii
AATTTTGAAATTTTGAATAATTTTGGAAGTTTTTTGAAAGTTTCAAAATTGTTTAAAAGGTTTGGAAATCATTAAAAAATTTTGAAAATTTTAAATATTTTGGAACTATTGACCAATTTTGGAAATTTTCTGAAAGTTTCAAAATTTTTTAAAAAGTTTGGAAATTATTAAAAATTTTGGTCAATTTTGAATATTTTGGAAATTTTTGAAAATTTTTGAGTTTTAATTTTTTTAAAGTTTGAAAATTATTAAAATTTTTAGAAAATTTCAAAAAAGTTTCAAATTTTAGAATATTTTGAAAACTTTTAGTAATTTTTTTAAAGTTGAAATTTTGTTTTTAAAGTTTGGAAATTATTAAAATTCTTGAAAGTTTAAAATTCTGTTATAAAGTTTGGAAATGATTAAAATATATAAAAAATTGGGAATATTTTGGAAATTTTAAACAATTCTGGAAATTTTTTGAAAGATTCACATTTTTTTAAAGTTTAGAAATTATAAAAATTTTTGGAAATTTTTCGAAAGAATAACATTTTTTTAAGTTTGGAAATTATTAAAAATTTTTTGAATATTTTGGAAGTTTTGAACAATTTTGGAAATTTTTTGAAAGTTTCAAAATTTTTTTAAAGGTTTGAAAATCATTAAAAATTTTGGAAAATTTTAAATATTTTGGAACTATTGACCAATTTTGGAAATTTTCTGAAAGGTTCAAAAATTTTTTAAAAGTTTGGAAATTATTAAACATTTTGGTAAATTTTGAATATTTTGGAAATTTTGGAAAATTTTTGAGTTTTAATTTTTTTTTAAAGTTTGAAAATTATTAAAATTTTTTAAAAATTTCAAAAAAGTTTAAAATTTTAGAATATTTTGAAAACTTTTAGAAATTTTTTTAAAGTTTAAATTTTTTTTAAAAAGTTTGGAAATTATTAAAATTCTTGGAAAATTCTTGAAAGTTTAAAATTTTGTTATAAAGTTTGAAAATGATTAAAATATATGGAAAATTGGGAATATTTTGGAAATTTTAAACAATTCTGGAAATTTTTTGAAAGATTCACATTTTTTTAAAGTTTGGAAATTATTAAAATTTGTGGAAATTTTTCGAAAGATTCACATTTTTTTTAAGTTTGGAAATTATTAAAAAAAATTTTGAATATTTTGGAAGTTTTGAACAATTTTGAAAATTTTTTGAGTTCCAAATTTTTTTTTTAAATTGGAAATTATTAAAATTTTTTAAAATTAAAAAAATTCTTGGTAATATTGATAATGTTTTTAAATTTTGTTAAAAATTTTCACAAATTTTGTAAATTTTGGAAATTATGAACAATTTTGGAAATTTTTTAAAAGTTTCAAATTTTTTTTTAAAGTTTGAAAATTAATAAAAGTTTCGGAAAATATGGAGTATTTTGGAAATTTTTTGAAACTTTCAAATTTTTTAAAAAAGTTTAGAAATTATTAAAATTTTTGGAAAGTTTTGAATATTTTGAAAATTTTTTAAAAGTTTCAATTTTTTTTTAATGTTTGGAAATTATTAAAATTTTTAGAAAATTTTAAAAATTTTGATAATTTTTCAAAAGTGAAAATTTTTGAAATTATAAAAAATTTTGTAAATTTAAAAAACTTTGAAATTTCAGAAATCTTTAAAACTTTTGGAAATATTGATGATTGTTTGAAATTTTGTTGAGAAGTTTGAAAAATTTTGGATATTTTTTTAAGTTCAAGACTCTTTTAAATTATTAAAATTTTTGAAAATTTCAAAAAATTTTGAATATTTTAGATATTTTTAACAATTTTGGAAATTTTTTGAAAAGTTTGGAAATTGTTACAATTTTTGAAAAATTCTGAATATTTTGAAAATTTTATTCAATTTTTGAAAGGTTTTAAAAGTTTCAATTTTTTTTAAAGTTTAAAAATTATTAAAACTTTTGGAAAATTTGAACAATTTTGGAATTTTTTTGAAAGTTTCAAATTTTTTTTAAAGTTTCGAAATTATTAAAATTTTCAGAAAATTTTACGAATTTTGAAAATTAATTAAAGTTTGAAAATTTTTAAAATTATTAAAATTTTTGGAAATTTCAAAAAAGTTTAAAATTAACAAAATTTTGAATAGTTTGGAAATTTTGAACAGTTTTGGAAATTTTTCGAAAGTTTCAATTTTTTTTTAAAAGTTTGGAAAATTTGGAACGATTTTGGAAATTGGTTTAAAAAGTTTGGAAATTATTAAAATTTTTGGAAAATTTTGAAAATTTACAAATTTTAAACAATTTTGGAAATTTTTTGAAAGATTCACATTTTAAAAAAAATGGAAATTATTGAAATTTTTAGAAATTTAACAAATTCTTGGAAATATTGATATTTTTTTGAAATTTTGTGGAAAAGTTTAAAAAATTTGGGAAATTTTGGAAACTTTCGGGAATTTTTAAAAGTTTAAAAATCTTTTAAATTTTTAAATTTTTGGAAATTTAAAAATGTTTGAATATTTTGGATATTTTGAACAATTTTAGAAATTTTTTGAAGAGTTTCAAAATTTGTCAAAAAGTTTGGAAATTATTAAAATTTTTGGAAAATTTGGAATATTTTGGAAATTTTAGAAATTTTTTTAAAGTCAAATGTTTTAAAAAAGTTTAGAAATTATTAATCAGACGCGTCTTTTTACTTGTGTAACAATGCATTTCTGCTCAGTGTTTTGTACTTAATAAATTGATTTAAAACAACATAAATTTTCAACAAAAAAGTTTAATTCAGACAAAAATAATAATTTTCAACAAAAAAATTTATTTTAAACCAAACTGTTGAAATTTCAATAATAAAGACGAATCTTCCACAAAAGAGTTGAATTTTTAAAACGAAAATACGAAAACAGTTCGAGTTTTAAATAATAAAAAAAACATTTAAAAAAAAATTAATTTTTTACAAAGCTGTTGAAATTTTAGTTTAAAAAGATGACTTATCTACTAAGCAGTTAAATTTTAATCTTAAAAATTTGAATTTAAAAAAAAAGTTTCAACAAAATAGTTGATTTCTGGTTAAATCCTCAACCGAAACAGATTAATTTTTAAACAAAATGTTTTAATTTTACAAAAAAGTGAAATTTTTATCAAAAGAAATGAATTTTAAAACGCAAAAGTTTTTATAACATAACGGTTGAATTTCCAGCTCAAAAAGATTTGAAAATTAACCAAAGTGTTACATTTTCAAGCCAAAAAGATTAATTTTTACAAAACAGTGCATTTTTTAAGAAAGAAAGTTCGTTTCCAAAAGAATAGTTGAATTTTCTATCCAAAAAGGCAAAGTTTATCCAAAAAAAAATTGGATTTGCAAAACGAAAATATAAATTTTTAACCAAATTGTTAAAATTTTAATTCAAAAAGATGAATTTTCCACAAAACAGTTGAACTTTTGAAAACAAACATCTGATTTTTCAACAAAAAAATCAATTCTCTACCAAACTGTTAAAATTTCACCCAAAAAGACGGATTCTCTACAAAGCAGTTAAATTTTCAATACGAAAATATAATTTTTCAAACCAATTGTTGAAATTTCAATTCAAGAACGAAGATTTTCCACAAAACAGTTGAATTTTTAAAACGAAAATATAAATTTTCAATCAAATTTTTGAAATTTTAATCCGAAAGAGGAATTTTCTACAAAACAGTTAAATTTTTATCCAAATTGTTGTTATTTTAATAAAAAAGTCGAATTTTTCATAAAGCAATTAAATTTTTAAAAACGAAAATATGAATTTTCAACACAAAAATCAATTTTTTATTAAACTGTTAAAATTTTTAGCCAAAAAAGACTAAATTGATACAAAACAGTTGAATTTTTGAACCAAAAATATGAATTTTCAAAAAAAAATAATTTTATGCTAAACAGTTGTAATTCCAAACCAAAAAGACTAAATTTATATAAGAGAGTTGAATTTACAAACTAAAAACATGAATTTTTAACCAGAAAAGTTAATAATAAACTTAACTGTTAAAATTTCAAGTCAAAAAGACAAATTTTGTACAAAACAGTTAAAGTTTCAAACCAAAAATATAATTTTTTAACAAACAAATTAATTTTCTACCAAGCTGTTGAAATTTCAGTCCAAAATGATAAATTATCTACTAAACAGTTGAATTTTTATCTCGAAAATATGAATTAAAAAAAAAGGAATTCGCAACAAAATAGTTGAATTCTGGTTAAATCCTCAACCGAAACAGATTAATTTTCAACCAAAAAGTTTCATTTTTAACAAAAAAAAAGTGTATTCACTACCACAGGAGATGAATTTTGAAACCAAAAAGTTGAGTTTACAAAATAAGAGTTGAAATTTCAAGCAAAGAGGATGAATTGTTTACAAAACAGTTGAATTTTCAATACGAAAATATAAATTTTTTTAAAAATTGTTGAAATTTCAATTTTTAAAAACGAATTTTCAACAAAAAAGTTCAATTTTTGAAACAAAAGTACGAATTTTCAAAAAATAAATAAATTTTCTACCAAACTGTTAGAATTTCAAGCCAAAAAAATAAAAATTATATAAAACAGTTGAATTTACAAACCAAAAATATTAATTTTAAACAAAAAAGTTAATTTAAAACCAAACTGTTACTACTGTAATCAAAAAAGACGAATGTTTAACAACAGTTAAATTTTTTAAACATAAATATGAATTTTAAACAAAAAAGTTTATTTTCTACCAAAATTTAAAAATGTGGAGCCAAACCACGATTTTTTCTTCAAATCAGTTCAATTTTCAAAACAAAAATATCAATTTTCAACCACAAAAAATTAATTTTTAACCAAACTGTTGAAACTTCAAGCCAAAAAGACGAATTTTCAAAACGAAAATGTAAATGTTCAAACAAATTGTTTAAATTTCAGTTCAAAAAGACGAATTTTTTACAAAACAGTTGAATTTTTGAAACAAAAATCTGAATTTTTGCCAGAAAAATTAATTTTTTACCAAGCTGTTGAAATTTGAATCCAGAAAAAAATGGAATATTTACCAAACAGTTGAATTTTTATTTCAAGAATATGAATTTTCAACAAAATAGTTAAATTTTGGTTAAATCCTCAACTGAAACAGATTAATTTTTAACCAAAAAATTGTATTTTTGAGAACAAAGAAAGTAAAATTTCTACCAAGGAAGATGAAGTTTAAAACCAAAAAGTCTAATTTACAACAAAAATGTTGAATTTTCAACGCAAAAAGATTTTTCAGTTGAAAAAGAAAAAAAAATAACCAAATTGTTAAAAAGAGGAAATTAAACCAAAAAGATTAATGTTCTACAAAACAGTGCAATTTTTAATAAAAAAGTTGAGTTTCAAGTGAATAGTTGAATTTTCTACGAAATAGTTGAATTTTCAAGCCAAAGTACGAATTTTGTACAAAACAGTTGGATTTGAAAAAAAAAGTTTGAACTAAATTTTTGAAACTTCAATAAAAAAAGACGAATTTTCTACAAAAAAGTAAAATTTTTCAAACGAAAATATGGATTTTAAACAAAAAAAAATCAATCTGCTACCAAAATGTTGAAATTTCACGTCAAAACTACTAAATTTATACAAAACATTTGAATTTACAAACGAAAAATATGAATTTAAAAAAAAATAATTTTAAACCAAACTGTTGAAACTTTAATAACAAACGACGATTTTTCTACTAAGCAGTTCAATTTTCAAAATAAAAATGTAAATTTTCAACAACAAAAAAAATTAATTTCCAACCAAATCGTTTCAACTTCAAGCCAAAAAGACGAATTCTCTACAAAAATTTTTAGTTTTTGAAACAAAAATAATTATTTTCAACCCAAAAAATAACGGAAAATATATAAATGAATTTTTGACACAAGAGATGAATTTTCAAACCAACAAGACATATTCAATCGAAGATTTCAATTTTCAAACAAGTAAGTTTTTTCAGTCTAGAAAGAAAAAAAATCAACAAAATTGTTCAATTTTCTACAAAATAGTGGAATTTTCAACAAAAGATTCAATTTTAAAGAGAACAGTTTGTATTTTCAACAAAATAATTGAATTTTCAAGCCAAAGAGACGATTTTTCAACAAAAAAATGCATTTTTAATTTGTAAATATGAATATTTAACCAAACAAGAAAGTTTTAACCAAAAAAGAGTTTTAACCAAAAAAGAGGTTTAACCACAAAAAAAGTTTTAACTAAAGAAGAGTTTTAACTAAAACAGATTAACTTCTAACCGAACAGTAGTATTTTCAACAACAAAAAATTCTACGACCAAGAAAGATTTTTTGGTCATAAAAGAAGAAACCAATCAAATAGTAAAATTTGAAAGCCAAAAAGACGAATTTTCTACAAAACAGTTCAATTTTCAAAAAAATTTCTGGCCGAATACGAAATAGTTACATTTTCGAACCACAAAAATGAATTTTGTACAAAACAGTCAAATTTTCAAAAAAAAAAAAAAAATAAGAATTGAAAAAAATAAATTTGCAACCAAACTGTTAAAATGACAAGCGAAAAAGATAAATCTTTTACAAAACACATGAGTTTTCAATACAAAAATATAAATTTTTAACTCAAAAATATTTTTCAGACAAACTATCTGATTTCCAAGCCAAAAAGATGAATTTTCTACAAAGCAGTTGAAATTTAAACACGAAAACCTTGTATTTTTGACAAAAAATAATTTTTAACTAATTGGTTGAATTTCCTACTAATGTAGTTCGATTTTTTATCTAGAAAATCAGAATTTCAACAAAATAGTTGAACTGTCAACCAAACCAAAAAGTAGAAGTTTCAACAAAAAAGTTGAATTTTTTGCCAAAACAATTTTTTACTCAAAAAAGAAATAAAATTGGAACCAAACTATTGAATTCTTAAGTCTAGAATATAAATTTTGCACAAAACAGTTAAATTTTCAACCCAAAAATATAAGTTTTCAATAAAAAACAGTTAATTTTCAATCAAATATTTAAAATGTTAGCCAAAAAGATGAATTCTCAACCAAAAATATAAAAATAAGCTTCTTATCTAACAAAATTTATTTTTTCGATCCGCCCTAATAATTGTAAACAAAATTTTGTTGTTTTATATTTAATTGAAAAGAGCGTTTATAATCTCCGAGGGCAGTTTTTTATTTGTATAAAATTACTTTCTATCACAAATTACATTCCAATGAAAAGGCGCCAGTGCAGGGAGAATTCTAAATAAAAATTCCTACCTTACCGACCTCGAGAAAATTCTATCGCGAAAGTGGTTCGTGTCCGCGCTAAGTTTCTAGAATGTTCTAGAAATTCATGTCGGTAAGGTAGAAACTTGTATTCAGAACTCTTCTGTTTATCTACTGGCACCCTAAATATTTTTGTAACAAATTTTATTTTGAAAAAATTAAGAAAATTTATTCTTCGTTTTTCTTATTGGATGAATGGGGTGATCCATGTGAGAGAGATCTGGTGGGTTTTTTTCAAATTGAGCGATTTCGCTCATTCCACCGGCAGCTATTTCCCATAAATCGGGATGCTTTATTTTAAAATTATTATACCACTTTTCTACCAAAAACCATGATCCTAATTTGAAGTCTATAGCCTCCAGACACATGGTGGCCGTAATCAAAGGGAAATCGGCGATTGTCAAGGTATCTGTAATAAATAAATTTAATTTAAAATTTATAAACAGATTATTGTGAACAATTTTTAAAATTATTTATAAAATCGATGAGACAAATTGTTTAGGTTGACATTTTTTAATTAACAAATGTTAACTCGATTTTTGTGTTACACAAGAAGATGATCAGAGTTTAGATTTTTTTTTTAAATTGAATTGTTTTGAATTTGTTTTATTGAAATGTTTATTTATTAAATATTCATGTACAATTTTTTAAAATATAATATTTTGTATACTTGTTTTTCATACAAAACTCACTTTTTTCTTCAATTTTCAAATAAATGAATTTTCAAGTTGTTAAAAATGGAAGAAAAAAAATTGAATTTTTTGCAGTTGAATCTTCAACAGTTTAAAATTGAATTTTCAGCAGTTGAATTTTTAACAGTTGAAAATTCAATTTTCAATTGTCAACTATTTTCAATTAAAGAAAATTTAAAAAAAATTTAATTTCAATTTGTTAACTGTTTAAAATGAAAGCAAATGGATGGAAATTGAAAATTTAATTCTCAACTGCTGAAAATTCAATTTCATTCAATTTTGAACAGTTAAATGCAATTTTTTTGTAGACAAGCAAAAATCGAAGAAAATGCAATTGCTGTAAATTAAAATGTTGAAAATTAAAGAAAAATCGAATTTTGTTGTAAATGTAATTGTTCATTTTCTCATGCAAAACTCACTTTTTTCTTTAATTTTTAAATCAATGAATTTTTAAGTTGTTGAAAATGAAAGGAAAAAAAATTAAATTTTTTGCAGTTGAATTTTCAACAGTTGAAAATTCTATTTAAAATTTTTAACTATTAAAAATTACAGAAAATTTTTAAAAATGTCCATTTCAGTTTTAATTTGACACTGAATTTTCAACTTTTAAAAACGGAACTTTTAACTGTTGACAAAAAATGAAAGTGAAGAAAATTGAAAATTTAATTTTTAACTGCTGAAAATTCAATTTCATCCAATTTTAAACATTTAAATTCAATTTTTTTGTAGACAAGCAAGAATTGAAGAAAATGCAATTGCTCTAAATTAAAATATTGAAAATTAAAGAAAAAAAACTAATTTTGTTGTAAATTAAATTTTTCATTTTTTCATGCAAAACTCACTTTTTTCTTCAATTTTGAAATAAATGAATTTTCAACTTGTTAAAAATGGAAGAAAA
Organism: Amphibolips quercusostensackenii; assembly: GCA_032357855.1. Classification (NCBI taxonomy): domain Eukaryota; kingdom Metazoa; phylum Arthropoda; class Insecta; order Hymenoptera; family Cynipidae; genus Amphibolips; species Amphibolips quercusostensackenii. Next base: position 10,411,410 of record JAUELO010000330.1, read on the forward strand.
TAAAAAATTGAATGTTTTGCAGTTGAATTTCCAACAGTTGAAAATTCAATTTTCTATTGTCAACTATTGATAATTAAACAAAATTTTGAAAAACTTCAATTTTAATTTTTTAACTGTTGAAAATGAAAGCAAATTGAAAGAAATTTAGAAACTAAATTTTCAACTTTTAAAAACGGAACTTTTAACTGTTGAAAAAAATGAAAGTAAAGAAAATTAAAAATTTAATTTTTAACTGCTGAAAATTCAATTTCATTCAATTTGAAACAGTTAAATTTAATTTTGTTTGTAGACAAGCAAAAATCGAAGAAAATGCAATTGCTGTAAATTAAAATGTTGAAAATTAAAACAAAGAGAAATTTTGTTGTAAATTAAATGTTTCATTTTTTTCATGGAAAAATCACTTTTTTCAATTTTTAAATAAATGAATTTTTAACTTGTTAAAAATGGAAGAAAAAAATTTGAATCTTTTGCAGTTGAATTTTCAACAGTTTAAAACTGAACTTTCAGCAGTTGAATTTTCAACAGTTGAAAATTTAATTTTCAATTGGCAACTATTGAAAATTAAAGAAAATTGATAAAAATTTCAATATCAATTTTTTAACTGTTAAAAATGAAAGCAAATTCAAGGAAATTGGACACTGAATTTTTAACTTTTAAAAATTGAACTTTTAACTGTTGACAAAAAATGAAAGTCAAGAAAATTGAAAATTTAATTTTTAACTTCTGAAAATTCAATTTCAATCAATTTTGAACAGTTAAATTAAATTTTTTTGTAGACAAGCAAAAATCGAAGAAAATGCAATTGCTGTAAATTAAAATATTGAAAATTGAAGAAAAAAGCGAATTTGGCTGTATATTTTCAAAAAATTGAAGGAAATTGAAAATTCTATTTTCTTAAATTTTCAACAATTGAATTATCAACAGGTGAAAATCCAACTGTTAAATATAGAATACTTAAATGTTTAAAATTTAATTTTCAATTTTAAAGAAATGAATTTTAAACTTTCTTCACTTTTCAACAGTTAAAAATTGAAAATTCCACTCCTGGAGGAGAAATGACTGTTGAGAACTGAAGAAGATTCAAGAAAATTAAAAATAATTGAAAATTACTAAATATTTGTAATTGAAGAAAAATCTACCGTTGGAGAGTTAACTGCTAAAAATATAAGAAAATTTAACTTTTGGAAATTCATCTGTTGAAAATTTTGAAAAATTGAATGTTAAACTATTGAAAATTAAAGAAAACTAAAAAAAAATCAACTTGATTTTTTTTACCGTCAAAAATTGAGGAATATTTTAAAATTTAACTGTTGAAAATTCAAAAAAATTCTACTGCTGGAGAGTCAGTTGTTAAAATTTAAAGAAAATTTTGATTTAGATTTTTAACTGTTAAAAATTATAAAGTCAACCGTTGAAAATAGATAAAAATTAAAAATTGAATCTGAAGCATTTAAATATTAAGAATTGAATTTTCCACTGCTGAAAATTAAAGAAAAATAAAAAAAATTGAAAATTCATTTTTCAACCCTTGAAAATGATAGTAAATTGAAGAAATTTGAACACTGAATTTTCAACTGCCAAAAATTGAACTTTTAAATGTTGTATAAAAATGAATGCGAAGAAAATTGAAAATTTAATTTTCAACTGCTGAAAATTTAATTTCATTCAATTTTAAACAGTTAAATTTAAAATTGTTTTAAATTGTACACAAGCAAAAATCGAATAAAATTTAATTGCTGTCAATTCAAATGTTGAAAATTGAAGAAAAAAGCAAATTTTTTTGTAAATTAAAAAAATGAAGAGAATTCTATTTTCTTCAATTTTTACCAATTTAATTATAAGAAATTAAAATTTAAGTGTTAAAAATAAAATATTTATCTGTTGGAAATTCAACTTTCAATTTTAAATAGTTGAATTTTAAACTTTCTTTAATTTTCAACTGTTGAAAATTGAAGAAAATTCAACCCATCAAACTATTAAAAATTAAATAAAACTTGAGAAAAAAATATAATAGAATTTTTAACTATTGAAAATTGAAAAAAATTTTACTGCTGAAGAGAGTTAACTATTGAAAATTAAAGAAAATTGAAAATTTAATGTTAAACTATTAAAAAATTTTTAAAAACTGAAAACAATTAAAATTTAATTTTCAACTGTTGAAAAGTGAGTATGAATTTTCAACTGTTAAAAATTATATTTTTAATAGTTGAAAATTGAATTTTTAACTAAAAAAAATTAAATTTTTAACTGATAAAAACTGAATTTTTAACTATTGAAAATTAAAGAAAAGAGAAGAAAATTGAAATTTTAATTTTTAACTGTTGAAAGTTTTTTTCAATTTCAAAGAGTTAGATTATTAACAGTCAAATTTTTAACAGTTTACTTTTAAACAATTAAATTTACAACAGATACATTTTTAGCAGTTGAATTTTTATTTTTTTTAAAAATTTTTTACAGGCGAAAACTGAAAAAAATTAAATTTTCAACTGTTGAAAATTAAAGAAAACTGAAGATTTAATTTTCAACTGTTAAAAATTCACTTTTCTTTAATTTTAAAGTTTAATTTTTAACAATAAAATTTTCAAAAGTTTAATTTTCAACAATTGAATTTACAACAAATTAATTTTAGGCAGTTGAATTTTCAACTGTTCTCAATTTTACACAGGCAAAAATCGAAGAAAATTAAATTTTTAATTATTGAAAAGTTAAGAAAATAAGAGGAAAATGAAAACTGAATTTTCACTGTTAAAAATTACTTTTCTAGCTGTTAAAAATTAAATTTTTAACTGTAGGAGATTAAAATAAAGTAAAGAAAATTGAAAAATTAATAAAAATTAATTTTTAACTGCTGAAAGATAAATTTTTTTAACTTTAAAGAGATGAATTTTCAACAGTAAAATTTTTACAGTTTACCTTTCAAAAATGAAATTCACAACTGCTAAAAATTAAATTTTAAACTGTTAAAAATAAAAGAAAAGTAAAGAAAATTGTAAGTTTAATTTTTAAAAATTTTAAACAGTTAAATTTTTAACAGTAGAATTTTTAACACTTCAAATTTTTACAATTAAATTTTGAACATTATAAATGGAAAAAATTGAAAATCGAAAAAAAAGAAAATTTTGTTGATAATTAAAGAAAATTAAAAATTCAGTTTTCTACCATTTTCATCAATTGGATTTTCTACAAATGAATTTTAAAAATTGAAATTTTTAAGCTTAAATAGTTATACATATTTTGAAAAGTTAGAAATTGAAGAAAATTGAATTTCCAAGTGTTGAAAAAAAAACATTTCAATTGTTGTAATTTCAGCTGTGGACAATCAAAGAAAAAAGCGAACGTTTGTATTAAAAACAAGAGTTGAAAATGTTACATTTACATGATTTTACATGTAAATTTAATTAATAAACTTTTAAATTCATAAAAAAAATCAAAAGAATTCGGTCGGTAAAAGCTGCAATTTTTATCCAATCCTAAAGATCAAGATTTTATTTAGGATTACATAAGAATTGCAACTTTTACCTATGATTCAAAATTAAACACAAAAATCTATATAACTTTTATTAAATAAACCATTTCAACCTAAACCATTTTTGTCTGATTTTTATCGGTTTTATAAATTATTTTAAAAATGGATTAATTTTGCAGTGGACTGTCTGTAGTAAAGATCCTTAAAAAATTTTTTTTTGAACTCACTTCCTGCAGCATATGTGTATTTTGATTGTTTCAGATAAGTTTCAAAGACGTCTAAAGCCATTTTTACTTTTTTTAATCCCAAAGGTGTGCGCTCATAATCAAAAAAAATAGGTGCCATCTGCAAAATATTATATAAATTTAATTACTGTATTGAATACTTTTTCAATAAGAGCCTTGAATTTTGTGTCATTCAATTGAAAAAAATTT
>JAUELO010000330.1:10482256-10515264 GCA_032357855.1 Amphibolips quercusostensackenii
GATAATATTTTTGAAATTATGGAAATCCTTGTAAAATCTTTGAGAAATCATTGAAATTTTTGCGCAATCTTTGAAACCTATTTTAAATTTTTGTGAAATAATTAAAATTTTTGTGAAATAATTAAAATCTTTGTGCACTCTTTGAAATCTATCTGAAATCTTTGTGAAATAATTCAAGTCTTTGTGAAATATTTTAAATCTATCCGAAATCTGCGAAATATTTGTGAAACTTTTTAAATCTTTGGAAAATCGTTCAAATCTTTGTGAAATTTTTGGAAATCTTTGCGAAATATTACAAATATTTTAAAAATATTTCGTGATATTTGAGGAATTTGTAAAATTTTTGAAAAATAATTAAAGTCTTTGAGAATTCTTATAAATTTATCCCAAATGTGTACTAAATATTTTTAATCTTTGGGGAATTATTGAAATCTTTGCGCAATCTTTGAAATTTATCTGAAATCTTTGTGAAAGAATTGAAGTATTTGTGAAATATTTAAAATCTATCCTAATTGTTTGGAAAATCATTGAAATCTTTGTGAAATCTTTTAAATATATTGAAAAACTTTGCGAAAACTTCAACATTTTTGCGGAATCTTTAGGAAATTATTTAAATCTTTGTGCAATATTTGAAATCTATCTGAAATATTTACGAAATTAAAAAAAAAAATTTCGAAATTATTGAAATCTTTGTGAATTCTTTGCAAATCTTTGAAAAATATTTGAAATGTTTTTCAAATATTTGGTAATACTTGTGAAATTTGTAAAATCTTTGTAAAATCCTAGAAATCTTTGTGGAATTTTTCTTTAATTTTTGTTTGTGAAATCTCTTCTGTTCATTTGAAATCATTAAAATCTCAAATTTGTTAAAACCTTTTAAAATCATTAAAAATATTTTAAATATTTTGTAATCTTTACAACTGGTGTACATCCTTCTTGAAATCTTTTAAATTTCTTATGAATTCTTTGAAATACTTATGAGAACTTTAAAATATTTGTGAAATCTGTCGGAAATCTTTTGTATTCGTTTGAAATCATTGTAATATTTGTAATACTCGTGAAATCTTTCTGAAATCTTTTACATTCGTTTGAAATCACTGGAATATTTTAAATAATAATGATATCTTATGAAATCTTCTAAAAAATTTGAAATCGTTTAAAATCTTTGAAATTCGCATTCTTTTGAAATCTTCATGACTTTTTTTTAAATCTTTGAAACTTTTGTAAAATTTTTTGATATCTCCTAAAAATGTTGAAATCTTTGTGAAATCTTCGAAATCTGATATACACGCCTTTTTCAAATCATAGAAATCCTTGCCATTATAATGAAATGTTCGAAATTTCAGGAAATTTTTGTGAAAACATTTTAATTTTCTAAAACGTCTTCAAACTCTTGAAACTCTTGAAATCGTTTCAAATCTTTGAAGTTTTTTTTTTAATCCCTTAAATCTGATGCTGATTAAAAATTTAAATTTTTTCTAAAAAATTGAACTTTTATACTTAAATAGTTAAATTTAATAAAAAATAATTAATTTTCAACCACGAAAGATGCATTTTCAACTGAACAGTTGAATTTTCAAACTACGAAGGTGAATCTTCAAATATTCGAAATTTTTAACAAAAAAAAGTAAAATTTTCAACCACATAGTTAAATAAAAAAAAAAGAAAAGAACATAATTATCAACCAAACAGATATATTGACAACAAAATATAGTCAAACTCTTTAACAAAATAGTGGAATTTTCAACAAAAAATTTTTTTTTAAACTTTATTTAACTAAAGAGTTAAATGTTTTAAAAAAAATGTGACTTTTAAACCCGAAAAAATGAATTTTCAAACAAGCAATTGGATTTTAAAAAAATGTCAACCAAATAGTTGTACACAGAACCAAATAGTTTAACTTTCAAACAAAAGAGCAAAATTTTTAACAGAAAAAGTTGAAATTTTAATAAAATAGTTGCATTTTCTATGCAAAAAGACGAATTTTCAACAAAATAATTAAATTTTCAACCAAATCTCAGAACATTAAAGCAACAGAGATAAATTCTGAACCAAAAATATGATAGTAGATTTTTCGATTAAAAATATTTAATTTACAATCAATTGATGGAATTTAACCAATTAGCTTAATTTTCAAGCAACTAAGATAAATTTGCAATTTAAAGCAACCAAAAGTCGAATTTTCAAACGAGGAATATAAAACTGTTAATTAAACTTTCAGATAAATTTTTGATTTAAAAATTAGAATTACGCATTGTAAACTAAATGATTTTATGATTGAAGAAAGTTGACAATTGATATTAACATCTAAACAATTAGTTGAAATCGAACTTACTAATTCAACTTTTTGGTTGAAAATTTAATTGTTTTGTATAAAATTCTTATTCTTTGTTACTTAAAAATTATATAATTTAGTAGAAAATTACCTTTTTTCTTGAAAATTCATATTTTTCTGTTTGAAATTCTACTGTTTGCTGGAAAATTCTTCTTTTTGTCTTAAAAATTTTTAAATTTTAAAAAAAATTCCCTTTTTTATTAAAAATTGATATTTTTGGTTCGAACATTACACTGTTTTGCAGAAATTTTGTTTTTTGGCTTAAAAATTCAACATTTGGGTTAAGAAAAACATTTTTGGTTGAGAATTCAAATTTTTCTAATTTCGTCTTTTTTGGTTAAAAAGTATACTATTTAGTTAAAACGTAAGCTACTTTGTTCAAAATTCATTTTTTGGTTTAAAATCATTTTTTTTGGCGAAAACTTACCATTTTCGTTAAAAATTCGTGTTTTTTAGTACAAAATTAATCTTCCTGATTAAAAATTCACCGTTTTGGTGGAAAATTTAACAATTAAGTGAAAAATTGACTTTTTTTATTGAAAATTAATTTTTTCAGTTTGAAAATTCAACTATTTGATAGAAAATTCGTCTTTTTGGCTCAAAAATTCAACACTCAGACCAAAAAAAGTGTTTTGGTTGAGGATTCAACTGTTTATTGAAAATTGGTCCTTTTTGGTTGAACTCATCTGTTTTTGGTTTAAAATTAAAATTCTTTTGGTTGAAGTATCAATTATTATATTTTTCGTTAAAAATTAATTTTTTGGGTTAGAAAGTATACTATTTGGTTAAAAGTGGAATTACTTTGTTAAAAATTCATTTATTGGTTTAAAATTAATCTTTTTGGTTGAAAACTTGCACAATGTATGTTGAAAATTAATTTTTTTTGGGTAGAAAATTACTCTTGCTGACTAAAAATTAATTGTTTTGGTGTAAAATTCAATAATTTGGTAGAAAATTGACTTTTTTTATTGAAAATAAATGTTTTTGGTTCGAACATTCAAACGGTTTTATATAAAGTTGGTCTTTTATAGGACCAATCAAATAACTAAATAAATTAATAATACTAAAAACATACATTATAAGTTCTTCTTAATTTGAATGTAAAAAATGTCGAAATTCCCCCCCCCCCCTGGATACTCAAACAATAATTTTAAAAAGAAAAAATTGGTTTTCTAATTCAGAAAAACAATTAATCAAAATTTTCTCCCTTCCAACACATTAAAAATCTCAAAAATAAAAAGATTACCATATTCCATCTCTTTAAAAATCTTAAAAATAAAAAAATATCTATCTTCCAATTTAGAAACAAATTCTTCCTTCAAACACAATAAAAATTTTTCAAATAAAATAATATCCTCTTCAAATTCAGAAAAAATAAATTAATAATTAAAACTTCAACTTTTCTCTCTTCAAAACTGATGAAAACAAAAAATGAGTTCTTTCAATTCAGAGAAAAATAAAAAACCAAAATTTCCTCTTTTCAAACTCAATAAAAATGTTAAAAATAAAAAAAATTTCAATTCACAAAATATTAAAAACCAAAAGATCCTCCTTTCCAACTCAATAAAATCTTAAAAACATAAAATTTCCATCTGACAAAAATTTGCCAGCTGAGAACTTTCAAGGAAAAGAGACAAATTTTTAACAAAGTAATTAAAATTTGTAACAAATTTGTTAGCAACGACGAATTTTCAACCAAATGGTCGAATTTTTTAACAAAAAAGGTTGAACTTCAACCAAATAGTTACATTTTTAAGTGAAAAATACGATTTTTTCAATAGACAGTTCCATTATCAAAATGAAAAGTTAAATTGAAAAAAATAATAATAACAATATTTTTCAACATAGAAACACGAATTTTCAACCAAATAGCTGAATTTATAAATAAAAAAAAAATTTTTTATCAAATAGTTTATCTTTCAAACAAAAGAGACGAATCTTTAACAAATAATTAAAGTTTTAATTAAACAGTTGTATTTTCAACCAAATGGTCAAATTTTTCAACAAAAAAGGTTTAACTTTAACCAAATAGTTAAATTTTTAAGCCAAAAAGGCCATTTTTTTGAAGGACATTTTAATTATCAACACGAAAATTTTAATTTTTAACAAAAAAGATCATTTTCAACAAAGAAAGATGAATTTTCAACCGCATAGTGAAATAAAAATTTTTTACAATTAATTTTTAACCAAACAGTTGCATTTACAACAAAGTGGTTAAATTTTAAACCAAATAGTGGAACTTTTATGTAAACGTACTAATTTTTTAAAAGACAGTTAAATTTTCAACAAAAATTGTAATTTTCAACCGAATTCTCAAATTTTTAAATAAAAAAAAGTAAACTTCAATCAAACAGTTAAATTAAGAAGCCAAAAAGGCCAATTATATCAAACAACTTTGATGTATCAACATAAAAATTTGAATGTTCATACAAAAAAGCTATATAATTTTCAAAAGAAAGATTTAAAAATGAGCGAAAACATTAATTTAGTAATTTTTTCTTTAAAAATAATTCACTCGGGATAAAATCATATTTTTAATTGCTTAAGATTTCAAAAATAGTTTAAATTTGAAAAAATTCATAAACGTCTAAAATGTAACTAAAATGAAAATAAAATGAATTTATAAATATTCGTAATTTTTCATTATTTATAATTAATAATAAAGAAAACAACTTGCAGTTGTCACTGTAAACTTTTTAAAATTTGATAGGAAATTATCTAAATTTTGAAAATATTTAAAAAAAGAGGACAAGATAAATTCATTAAATTTTATTAAGATTAAATAAATTTAAGAAATAAGTTCCAGCCGAATTCTGTACGATGGCAGTAAATCATTAGCATAAAAACTCTTCTAACCCATAATGTAAACAGATGTGATAATCGCCGCCACTCGAATGCACCCACACTCGAAGGCACTCACACTCGCATGCACTCACACTCGAATGTTCAACCAAACAGTCTAATTTTCAATCTAAAACAATGAACTTTCAACCAAAAATAGATGGTTCAATTTAAAAAGTATAATTTAACGTTATTGAATAAAAAATTCTAAGTATAAGGCTTAAATGAGAAATTATTCAATTTTTAAAATCAAAATGGTACATTTTTTTAAGTTTTTAACTTCAATTTCAAAAGTTTCATTGTGATAAGCATTGAAACGAAGTGTAACGAACTTTTAAGAAAAACGGAAAAAGGCGATTAGTCGCATTTTTCATCAAAAAGACGCTGAAAGTCAAATTAAAAAAACAAATCGTGAAAAATTCTGCAATGGAAATAAAAATAAAGTTTGACTCACCGTTTCAGTAAAGTTTTCCTGGGAAATATTGCTTCCTCGCCTAGAATCATCAGCCGCATTAAATTTATCATCAATAACAGATCCATCTCCTTGAGGTCCCATTATCATATTCTTCTTTTTCAAAAGTTTTTGTTCAAACTCCTCGAAAAAATTCTTCACCGTAAGACGCACCTCATCAATCATATTATTGTTTTGCGCCGATGGTTTTAAGTTTTCCGGAGGCTCTTGAATATTATTTGCTTGAACATTGTTCTGAATTAACTGGGATCCTTGATTGGAAGTGTCTACTTCTTGGGAAGTGGAATTATTAAAATTTTGTTCAAGAGCCTCGTCCTTCACATCCGGTGTGACATCCGCTTCATCTGAAATTTGTTTTTTATATTTTATATTTTTGTTTATTAGATTTTATATTTTTGTTTATTAGATTTTATATTTTTGGTTATTAAATTATATATTTTTGTTTATCATTATCTAAGGGGTCATTCGCAAAATAAGGAGGGATTTGAAGATCTTACGCAAGAAAAATTTGTACTAAAAAAATTAATGAATTCAAAGATATATTACAACTTATGAGGAAATCAAGCAGAAATTCAAGCTGTTCTAGTAAAAGTATTGCATTTTCAACAACATTGATAAATTATTAACTAGATAGTTGATTTTTCAATCAAAAAGATAAAATTTTAACCAAGAAGATTAATTTTCTACCAAAAAAGACGATTTTTCAACAAAATACATTCATTTTCAACCAAACAATTGTATTTTCAACTAAATAAGATAAATTTTCAATAAAAAAAGTAATAGTTAAATTTTCAGTTAAAAATGTTAATTTTCTACACGAACAAAAAAATTTCCAACAAATAGTACAATTTTGAACAAAAAAAAGAAAGAATTTTCGAGCAAAAGAGTCGAATTTTCAATGAAATAGTTCAATTTTAAATAAAAAATGAAAAATTTTCAACCAAAATGGATTAGTTACATTTTCAGTAAAAAAAATTAAGCTTTAACAAAAAAACAAAAATTTCAGCAAAATAGTTAAACTTTCAACCAAAGAAATGAAATTTCTACCAAAAAGACTCTTTTTCTATCAAAAAAGTCAAAATTCCAGTTTTCAAACAAATAGTTAAATTTTAAGGTAAAAAAAATCAACAAAAAATGGAATAGTTAACTTTTCAGTAAAAAAAAAATTAATTAAAAAAAAATAAAACGAATTTTGAACAAAATATTTAAATTTTTAAACAGACATGAATTTTTAACTAAAATGACGAATCTTAAAAAAAAAAGAATTTTTAGCCAAACAGTTTACTTCTCCACCAAAAAGATTAAGTGTTTTTCAAAAATGGAATAGTTTAATTTTAAAATAAAAAGATTTATATTCGACCATTAAAACAAATTTTTTCAACAAAATAGTTAAATTCTCAACCAAGAAAATGAATTTTCAACCTAAAAATTAATTTTCTACCAACAAAGTCAAATGTTCAATTTGCAACAGAATAATTAAATTTAAATTGAAAAAGAAAAAATTTTCAAACAAAAATAAGAGTTAATTTTTTAGTTGAAAAATTAATTTTCAACAAAAGAAAAAAGAATTTACAACAAAATAGTTAAACTTTTAACCAAGAAGATGAATTTTCAACAAAGAAGATTAAATTTCTACCCAAGAAAAAAAAGAACTTTTAACAAAAATCATAATTTGCAACCAAGTAATTGAATTTTATACTAAAAATGGTAAGTTTTCAACCAAAATGGAATAGTTACATTTTCAGTGCAAAAATTAAGCTTCAACAAACAAAAAAAAAACGAATTTTCAACAAAATTTAATTTTCTATCAAACAAGTCAAAATTCCAGTTGCCAAAGAAATATTTAAATTTTTAACTAAAAAACAAACCAAAGCAATCAAAAATGAAATAGTATTAATTTTTGACAAAAAAAAAATATTTTCAATAAAATAGTTAAATTTTTAACCAAAAAGATGAATTTCCAACAAAGAAGATTATAAATTTTCAGTGAGGAAAATTAACGCTTAATCAAAAGAAAAAGATTTTCAACAAAATAGTTGAATTTTTAAACAGAGATGAATTTCCAACTAAAATGATGAATCTTAAAAAAAAGGAATTTTTAGTCAAATAATTGGCTTCTCAATTAAAAAAAAATGAACTTTCTTTCAAAAATGGAATAGTTCAATTTTAACTTTAAAAAATTAATTTTTGGCCATGAAAACACAAATTTTTAACATAATAGTTAATTTTTTAACCCATGCAATGGATTTATAACCAAAAAGATTTATCTTCTCCAAAATAGTCCAATTTTAAATTTAAAATTAAATACCTTAATTTTAAACTGAAAAAGAAAAAAATTTTAACCAAAAAGACGAATTTTCAACAAAATACATTTTCAACCACATATAATTTCAAACTGAAAGCGATCAATTTTGATCCAAAAATATTCACGAGGAGAATAAATTCTCTACCAAAAAGACGAATTTTCAACCAAGTATATAAACTTTTAACCATATAGTTGAATTTTCAACTAAAAAAGTAAAATTTTTAATAAAAAGTGTAGAAGTTACGTTTTCAATAAAGAAAATTAATGTTTAACCAAAAAAGGGACTTTAAACCAAATAGTTTATTTCTCAATAGAAAATATGACGTTTTTCTAAACATAGAAGAGTTTAATTTCAAGTTTAAAAAATTCATTTTTGACTGAAAAAAAATTTTGTTCACAGAATAGTTATATCTTCAACTACGATGCTTTCAAATTTTGAAAATTCTCAACCAGATAAATAAATGTCCAACCAAAAAGATGAACTTTCTACAAAAAAGTGAAATATTTAATTTGCAACCAAATAGTTAAATTTTCAAAATAAAAGCGATCAATTTTCATTCAAAAATGAAATAGTTAATTTTTCAGCTAAAAAATTAATTTTTAACAATGAAAAACGAATTTTCAACAAAATAATTAAATTTTTAATCAGAAAGGTGAATTTTCAACAAAGAAGATTAATGCCTAACCAAAAAGACGAATTTCCAACCAAATACATAAATTTTTAACCAAAAATATAATTAGTTATTTCGTCAGCAAAGAAAATTAATGTTTAACAATAAAAAAGAATTTTCAACAAAATAGTTAAATTCTTAACGAAAGAAATGAATTTTTAACTATCAAGATGAATTTTTTAACCAAGAAGATTAAGGTTTTACAGTTAAAGACGAATTTTTGAATTACAATTTTAAACTGAAAAAGATAAATTTTTAAGAAAACAAAAGACGAATTTTTTAACTAAATAAATGATTTTTCGACTATAAAGATACATTTTTAATCTAAAGATTAATGTTTTACAATAAAATACAAATTTGTAAACTAGAATTTTCAAGTGAAAAAGAAAAATTTTCAACCAAACAAAAAACGAAATTTCCAAAAATTAGTTAACTTTTTTTAACCAAAGAAATTAATTTTCAAACTAGTTCAATTTAAAAATGAAGTTATTAATTTTAAAAATAAATAAAACGGATTTCTGACAAAATAGCCACATTTTCAACCAGAAAAGTAGTATTTTAAAAAATTCACGTAAATTTTCAGTAAAAAAAATTGAATTTTAACCAAACGAAAAAATGAATTTTTAAACAAATAGTTAAATTTTTAACCAATGAAATAAATTTTTATCTTCAAACAAAAAAATAATTTCTAACCAAACAGATGAATTTTTAGCCAAAAAGGTAAGTTTTCAAACTTGAAAGGAATTTTCTTAAAAAATGTACATTTAATAAAATATTAACATTTTTAACTAGAAAAGATAAATTTTCAAACAGAAATGGTATAGATAAATTCACAATAGAAAAATAAAAAGAAATTTTGAACAAAATAGTTGATTTTGCAACTGAATAAATGAATTTTGAACTAAATTGATAAATCTTCATAAATAACATGAATTTTTAATAAATTAATTCAACTTTGAACCTAAGTAGTTAAATTTTAACCAAAATGATTTTAATTTTAAATCAAAAACGGTTTAATTCAACAAAAAGAGACGAATTTTTAACAAAAATAATTGAATCGTCAAGCAAAACAAATCGATTCCTAGCGAAAAATGTAATGATTGTCATTTTAAATAAAAAGACCAATTTTTTGCCAAAAAACACGAATTTTAAAGCAAATAGTTCAATTTTCAACTAAGGAGAATAATTTTTTAAGCAAAAATGGTATACTTAAATTTTAAGTTAAGAAAATTGGTTTTTAACAACAAAAATAATTTTCATCAAAATAGTTATATTTTTAACAAAAAAGATGAATTTTCAACAAAATAAATTAAACTTCAACTAAATAGTTGAATTTGCAACTAAAAAAAGTTAAATTTATAACAAAATATGGAAGTTACATTTTCAGCGAAGAAAATTAATGTTTGACAAAAAAACCGAATCTTCAATAAAACAGTCAAATTTTTAACCGACGATATGAGCTATTAACTAAAATTAAAAATCTTCAACCAAAACAAGTAATTTTTAACCAAAAGATTAATTTTTTTTCAAAACTTAAATATTTCAATTTTAAGTTGAAAAACATAATTTTCGGCCAAGAAAAAACGAATTTTTAGCAAATTAGTTAAATTTTTAACCAAAGAAACAAACTTTCAATAAAATAGATTAATTTCACATAAAAGAAATTTAAATTTTCGACCGGATAGTTGAATTTTCAACTAAAAAGGATAAATTTTCAACTAAGAAAAAATCAATTTTCAACCAAAAATAGATGAGTAGATTTTTTAGCTTAAAAATTAATTTTTAAGAACAAAAAAAACGAAGTTATCTACAATAAAATACGGATTTTTAAACTAGAATTTTCGACTAAAAAAGATAAATTTTCAACCTGAAAAAATGAGCTTTCGGAAAAATAGTTAAATTTTTTAACCAAATAAAATGCGTAATCAACAAAAAAAAACGAATTTTTAACAAAATGATTGAGTTTTCACCAAAGAATTAAATTTTTAAAAAATAATGAAATTTTTAATAATAAAATATGAATTTTCAAGGAAAAATATAATATACTTTTAACAAGAAAGAATGAACTTTCATACAAAAATTGCTAGATTTTTTTATTGCTTTCTATTAATTCAATTTGTATTAAAAAAAAAGAGAACAGGGGAAAAATGATGAAGCTTAAGATAGTTTCATAGAAATTTTTGATAATTTGAAAAAATTATAATAGTTTAAAAAAAGTTTAAATGTAACCAAGTACTTTAATTTCAATAAAAAATTTTTAATTATAAATCAAAAACAGTTGAATTCATTAAAAAGACGATTTTTTAATAAAATAATTGATTCGTGAAGCAAAACAGATGAATTCTCAATTAACAATTTGATTTTAAAAAAAATAATTTAATTTTTAACAATAGAATTTTACCGATTTAACATATTTTCAAGTTTAAAATTATTCTTTAATCTTTTTAAAATCTTCTAAATTCGCTTTCAAAATGATGAGAAAACATTTGCAATATTTTCAAATATTTTTCAATTTCCTCTTGAAATTAATTTTTCAAAATAAAAAATCATGTTTAATTTCCCCAGGAATCTTAGAAAATTTTTTTATTTTATTGAAACCTTTGTTTAAAATTGTTAAAAATCTTTTCAAGATAAAAATTATTTTGAAATCTTTTTAGAACTTCAAAATATCTTTTGAAATATTAAAGATTTAAAAAAAAATCAAATTAATGTTTTTAAATAAAACCTGAATCATTAAAAATTTTCCCGAAAATCTTTAGTTCGGGTAATTTTCCATTGTAAATCTTTAAAATTGTACTACATATTTAAAAAAAAAAAATGAAATATTACATCATTTTAAACTATAAACATTCCAAATTAAATAATCTTTGATTGTATATCTTCAAAATTAAAATATTCCAAAAAACTTTCAAAGTTACATACCTTCAAAATATAAACGTTAAAAATTGAATAATTTGAAATTTTGTATCAATCTAAGTTTTACCATTAGAAATTCTGTAATTAGAGTTTTTAATTGTAAAACTTCAAACTGGAACTATTTAAAAAAACATTTAAAAATTACACCATTCTAAACTATAAACATTAAAAATTAAAGAATCTTTAACTGAAAATTTTCATGATTAAATAACATATTTAAAAAAAAACGTTTAAACTTGTATATCATCTTAAACTCAAAATTCCAAATTAATCTTTAATTATAAATCTTAAAAATGGAAGAATTTTTAGTTCTTTAGTCAGGGTGGCCACTATTTTTTTTTCTTGAATTCAAAATAATCAAAATTGTATTATTTATAATTAAAAGTGTTGCAAATTAAATAATTAAAAATTTGAAACTTAAATTAAAATAATTTTAAATCCAAACCGATCTAAATTGGACAATTGGAAACTGAAAACTAAATTGAATCTTTCGAAGTCAAAGCCTCTGAAAGTCTAAAATTTTAAATTGTTATTAAAACAAAGAAATTATTATTCAACATCAAATTCATTAGACAGATTTGTCTAAAATAAGAAAATGAATCAAATTATTATAAAAATTGGAAACTTAAAACCTATGATTAAAACTCTATTTTTTATTTTCTAATCTCAAAACCGTTTAATTTTAACACTATCTTTAAAATTATTATACAATTCTTAAATTTAACAATCGAAAATTTTTCTTGGATTTTCAAAGAAAGATAATTATTAAAAACAAGAATATTAACTTTATTCCAAAAAGGATGATTTTTCAACAAAATAAATTAATTTTTAATCAAAAAAGACAAATTTTTATCCAAACAGTTGAATTTGAACTAAAAAAAGATCAATTGTCAATAAAAAATGGAATAGTTGAATTTTTAGTCAACGAAGTTAATTTTCTATGAAAAAAACAACTAATTTTTATCCAAAGTGATAAATTTTCAACTCAAAATGATCATCTTTAACTGCAATATATGAATTCAAGCTGTTTTGTTTTCAACCAAAAAGATGAATTTTCAACTAAAATTATTCTTATTATACTGGAAAACTTTAATTTTTGACAAAAAAAAAATATTCTTCAAACAAGAAAATTAATTTAATTCTAAAGAAGATGATTTTCAACAAAATACACCAACTTTTAACTAAAAAAGACGAATTTTCGACTAAATTGTTGTATTTTGAAGTAAAAAAGTTCAATTTTCAACAAAAAATGGAAAACTTAAATTTTTAGTTAAAAAAAAATAATTTTCAACAAAAGAGATACATTTTTCACTAAAATAATGAATGTTTAACTAAAATAGTTGAATTTTTTAAAGAAAAAGATCATTTTCAACTAAAATGTTGAATCTTTAACTGGAATATTTGAATTATCAACCAAAAAAATTAATTTCTATAAAAAAACAGAATCTTCAACAAAATATGTGAATTTTCAACTAAACAAATTTTTATCCAAACAGTTGAATTTTAAACTAAAAAAGATCAATTTTCAATAAAAAATGGAATAGTTGAATTTTTGGTGAACGAAATTAATTTTTACTAAAAAAAACAACTAATTTGCATCCAAAGTGATAAATTTTTAACTCAAAATGATCATCTTCAACTGCAATAGATGAATTCAAGCTGTTTTCTTTTCAACCAAAAAGATGAATTTTCAACTAAAATGATTCCTATTATACTGGAAAACTTTAATTTTTGACAAAAAAATAAATATTCTTTAAACAAGAAAATTAATTTAATCCTAAAGAAGATGATTTTCAACAAAATACACCAATTTTTAACTAAAAAAGACCAATTTTCGACTAAATTATTGTATGGAAAACTTAAATTTTTAGTTAAAAAAAAATTATTTTCAACAAAAGGGATAAATTTTTCACTGAAATAATGAATGTTTAACTAAAAAAGTTGAATTTTTTAAGCAAAAAGATCATTTTCAACTAAAATGTTAAAGCTTTAACTGGAATATTTGAATTATCGACCAAAAAAATTAATTTCTATAAAAAAACAGAATCTTCAACAAAATACGTGAATTTTTAACTAAACAAATTTTTATCCAAACAGTTGAATTTGATTTCAACGGTAAATTTTTAGAAAAACACCTTACGTAATTTTGTGATGACCCCTAAATTTCATAATCACCTGTCTGGATGTACTGACTGTAATCAATCTGGTTATAATCAGCCTGGTTGTAATCCGTCTGGATGTAATCAGTTTGGTTGTAATCTGTTTGGTTGTAATCAGTTTGATTGTAATCAGTTTGGTTGTAGTCCGTTTGGTTGTAATCAGTTTGATTGTAATCCACCTGGTTTAAATCAGTTTGATTGTAATCCACCTGGTTTAAATCAGCTTGATTGTAATCCGCCTGGTTGTAATCAGTTTGGTTGAAATCCGTCTGGTTGTAATTCGCCTCGATGTAATCCATTTGGTTGTTATCAGATTGGTCGTGATCAGTCTGGAGGCCAGCAATTGGGTAACCAGAAATTAGGTTAAAAGATTCCAGCTGGGCGTAAATTCCTTGTATTCCTTGATACAACATTTCTTCTGTGGGTTCTTCTCCTTTAGGAGTTTTGATTTTCGCTTTTTTATTATGTTTCTTGGATTTTCCACTTTTTATAGTTGGCGAGTCTAGCTTAGGAGCTGGAGCCACCTTCTTACTCGATTGTTTCTTTTCGTATTGTGGAGCGGGAGGTGGCTAAAAAATAATAATTAATTAATTATTTACTATACAAGCACTATCAAATCAATTTTTTCGATTTTAGGGAAAAAACATTTTTATTACAACAACAAATTTCGAATAACTGTTTTTCAAGTTTACTACTTTATTTGTTTTTAAGAATATATAAATAGAATTTTTCTACGATTACTGAGAAATTTCAAAAACATTTTTTTAAATTTCAGATATGTCCGATCCAAATTTACACAAAACAGTTCATTTTTCAAATAAGTAGTAGAATTTCAAAACAGAAATGAATTTTTAACGGAAAATTCAATAATTGTTGTTCCAACCAAAAAATAAATAAAATTTAATTAAAAAACAGTTGAACTCTGATAAAAAAGACGAATTTAAAAAAAAAGTTGAATCCTCAACCAATAAAGACTAATTTTCAACCAGTTGCATTTTAAACCAAAAAATTGAAAATTTTTACCACAAGAAACGAATTTTCTACAAAATGGATCAATTTTCTAACCCGAAAATATAAATTTTTAATGGGAAAGTTAATTTTAAACCAAATACTCGAATCGTCAACGAAATATATGAATTTTCTACCAAAAAGATTAATTTTCTAATAAAAAAGACAAATGTTTTATAAAATGGTTCAACTTTTCACCCGAAAATATGAATTTTAAAGAAGAAGGTTAATTTTAAACCAAATAGTTGAATTTTCTACCAAATAAACCAGTTTACAACTGAAATAATGAATAACCAAATAACTGAATTTATAACAAAAGAGTCCAACTTTTAACCAAGTGGTTGAATATCAATCAAATTTTTTATTTTAAATAAAAAATAGTAGAATTTATAAAAAAACTAATTTTCTACTAAAGAGTTAAATCTTAAACTAAAAACAGATTCATCTTCAAGAAAAAAAATTAATTCTCAACGACAAATGTAATAGTTGATAGTTATCCCAAACTAAAAAATATATTATTTTGAATCAAAAAGAGTTGAATTCATACAAAAAGACCAAATTTTCAACAAAATAGTTTCATCCTCAACCAAAATAAATTAATTTTCAACCAAAAAGTTGCATTTTGACCAAAAAAAGATTAAAATTCTACCAAAAGAGATGAATTTTCAAACATCTTTTAAACTGACTCGAATTGTTTCTAAAATTTGTTTAAATCTTTTCAAATTACAAAAGCTGACTTAAAATCTTCCCGATTTTTTGCAAAATTCTTAGAAATCTTTTGAAATTTTAAAAAATCTGTTAAAATTTTCTTTAAATATGCATTAATTTTATCTTAAATTTCTTCAAATTTTTCAAATTTTAAATTATTTGTGAATCTTCAAAAAATTCTAAACCTTAGAGAGATCTTTTAAAAAGATCAAAATTTTTCCTAACATATTTTTCAAATCTGCAAAAATAATTAAATTGCCCTAAATATCTTCCAGATTTCTTTTCTGAGAATTTCGGAAATCCTAAATATTTTTAAACATTCTTTTAAAATAAATGTTTGAAATAAAAAATCATTGACAATTTTACCAAGAATTTTAGGATTTCTTGAATTATTTTATTATACACATTTTTTGCTATTTTGGAACATTTTAAAATCCTTAAAAAGCTTCAAATTTTATTTAAAAATCTTTAAAACTCTACAATATGTTACGAAGTTTCTTAAATCTTTACCAATTTAAAATTATTTTTCAAAATTTGTTCAAAACTTCTAAATATCTTTTAAAGTGATTCGAATTCTTCCTAAAATGTTTGAAAAATCTTTCATTGAACTACACTACAAAATTGAGTTACATATTTTTTTTAATGTTCTAAATTGCATATCATTTTAAACTATAAACATTCTAAATCAGTAAACCAAATTATTTAAATAAGAGTTTTTAATTTACAATTAAAAATTATGCAAGTTTTAAGTTTTACAATTAAAAATTATCCAATTTGGATGATTTAAAATCGAAATTTTTTCAGTTTAGAAGATTCAGAATTAAAAACTTGATTTATGATCTTCAAAATCATACAAACTTAAGAATTTTTATTTATACGTCTTAAAAATTAAAGGTTTTACCATTATAAGTATTCAAATTAAAAAATTTTAAAATGCAAATGGATTAAATTGAAGAATTTCTAATTGTAAATCTTTAAAATTGACCTATTTAAAAAATCTTCCATATTACAACATTTTAAAATATAAATCTTGAAAATTAACTGATTTGCAATTCTATATTTTAAAAATTAAACAATTTTCAATTGTAACTCTTCAAAAATGTAAATCTTTGAAATTGAAGAGTTTAAAAATTTCTGATCTTTAAAATTATCGAAATTTAAGCATTTTTTTATTTATACAACTTTAAAATTAAATAATTTTTAATTATAAATTGAATTGTAAATGCAAATTGTTGAAAAATACATAAAAAATTACTTTACTCTAAATTATAAACATTAAAAATTAAAATATCAAAATATGAAACATTAAATTTCATTATGATACAACAAAAAGAAATAAATAAATAAAAGGAAAGAAAATAAATACCTGGCTGCTCTGAGAACTTCCGCAGCTCTCCTCTTGCATAATTTGATTAAATACATCATCATCTGAAAAACAATAATTTTAAATTGATTAAAAATGGTCCAAATTTAAGTTCCAACCAAAAGACGAAATTTATGTAAAAAATTATATAAAATTAAACAAATACTATCAATTTATCTGCCTGTTCCTATTACGGTTTTTTTTAAAAAGATAAAAATAACAATAAATTACCGGGTGGCCGAAAAATATTTTAAAAATTGCCTGACTTTTCCCTGACAAATTTTTTATTTACCCTGACCATTATTACATAAAATCAAGAATTCCAATTTTGTAAAATTTTCAACGTATAATCTTTTATTAACAAAATACAACAATATTAAATTAAAATTTAAAAAATCAAATTTGTTTATATATTTCAACCAAAAGATAAGTTTTTTTCTATAAAAGATGAAATTTCAATCTAAAAGGAAGAATTTTGAATAAAACAGTTTAATGTTCGATTAAAAAAGTTTAATTTTTAACAAAATAATTTTATTCTGAAGAAAATAATTAAATTTTCTGCAAACTAGTTAAATTTCCAACCCTGAAAATTGAATATTCAATAAAAGGATGACTTTTTAACAAAATACTTGAGTTTTTCACACAATGGAGATGAATTTTCAACTAAAATAATAAATCTGCATAAAAAAATGAACTTTTAACAAATAAGTTCAACTTTTAACAAAAAAAAAAGACAAATTTTCAACCAAGAAAACGAATTTTCTGCAAAAAAGTTGAATTTTTAACCCGCAAATATTATTTTTTCAACCAAAAAATCGAATTTTTAGCAGATTTTTCAGTCAAAAAAGAGAAAAAAGTTTGTCCAAATTTTCGAAATTTCAAGTTGAGATGATTTTTTTTAAACAGTTGAATTTTTACCAAAAAAATTAATTTTCAAATAAACAGATGCATTTTTCCAAGAAAAGAGAAAATTTCAAAGCAAAAAGATTATTTTTCTTCTATAAAAAGGTCAATTTTTAACTAAAAAGATGAATTTTCAACCGAAAATGTAAAACTTACATTGTCGGTTAAAAAAGTAAATAAAAACAAATCCACAGAATAGTTCAATTTTTAACTTGAACAGTTAAATTGGCAGTAGAAAAAAATTAATTTTTAGCCTCGCAGAAGAACCTTAAAAAAATTTAACTAAAAGCTTCAAATTTTGCTCTCCAAAAAAGTTAGGAAGCAACTAATGAAAAACAAAAAAAAATATAAATACTTCAATTTTCAAATAAATAATTAAATTTTCAACGTAATTTTCAACTAAATAGTCAAATTTTTAAACAAAAAAGATTGAACTCCAATCAAAAACAGTTGCATTTTCAATCAAATAGTTCAATTTTCAAGCAGAAAATATGAATTTTTTGGAAGACAGCTGAATTAAAAAAAAAAAAAAATTTCAACCGAAGAATTCAATTTTCCAAAGAATAAAGAAATTTTCAAAAAAGTAGTTAAACTTTCAAGCAAAAAGATGAATTTTCAACTAAAAAATGAATTACTGGAATAGTTAAATTTTCAGTTAAAAAAGTTAATTTTTGCCAAACAAAAATCGAATTTACAACCAAACAGATGAATTTTAAACTAACAAAAATTAATTTTTAACAAAGTTTTTCAATTTTTACCTAAACAGTTGAATTTTTAATTTTAAAAAATCACTTCTTACCAGAAAACAGAACAGTGACATTTTCTGTTAGAAAAAATTAATGTTGAAAGAGAAAAAAACGATTTTTCAAAAAAGTATTTGAAATTTCAACCAACAAGATGAATTTTCATCTAAAATAATGAATCTACAGCAAAGAATAATTTTTTTAACGTGAAAGTTAACTTTCTACCAAAATAATTGAATTCACAACCCAAAAGGACATTTTTTCAATAAAACTGTTTAATTTTCATCCCGCAAATATTAATTTTTCAACCAAAAAAAGGAATTTTTAACAATTAAAGATTGTTAAAAGAAAAAAAATTTCATTAAAATTGTTTAATGTTCTAGCCAAAAGACAAATTTTCGGTAAAACAGTTAAATTTTTAACAAAAAAGTTAATTTTCAACCACACAAACAAATTTTAAACAAAAGAAAAAAACTGATTTTTCGAATAAACAAATTCTCAACTAAAGAAGTGAACCTTTAACAAACAAAAACATTTTCAATTAAGTGGTTCAACTTTTACCTATGTATTTTAATTTTCAATCAAAGAGATGAATTTTCTGATAAAATGATGAATCTTCAACAACAAAAAAAAGGTTACAAAAAAAAGTTAATTTTCTACTAAAATAGGAATTTTCGACATAACAGGTTGAATTTTGAACAAAATTGTTGAATTTGCAATCAAATAATAAAATTTTTAACTAAAAATAGAATAGAATCTTTTATAAACAGAATAAAACAATATCAAATTAAAATGTAAAAATATCAATATTTATTTATTGATTTCAACCAAAAAACGTTACTTTTTTACTATAAAAGATAATTTTCCACAAAATAACTGAAATTTGGACAAAATACACGAATTTTCAACCTACAAAGATTAATTCTTTAAAAAAAAATTAGTTGATATTTGAATTAAAAACAGATCAAATTTCTGGCAAAAAATACATATTTTCAATTTAAAACAATCAATTTTCAACCAAAAATAAAACAGTTACATTTTTAGTTAAGAAAATTATTATTAAAAAAAAAAGGTTTTCAAAAAAGTAGTTAAACTTTCAACCAACGAGATGAATTTTCAACTAAAAAATGATGAACTGGAATAGTTAAATTTTCAGTTAAAACAGTTAATTTCCATCAAACAAAAATTGAATTTTCAACCAAAGAAATAAATTTTAAACTAAAAAAAAAATTAATTTTTTAACAAAGTTTGACAATTTTCATTTTTACCTAAGTAGTTGAATTTTTAATTTAAAAAAATCACTTTTTTAGCAAAAAACAGAACAGTGACATTTTCTGTTTGAAAAAAACTTATTTTGAAAAAAATAAAAATGATTTTTTGAAAAAGTAGTTGAAATTTCAACCAAAAAGATGAGTTTTCATCTAAAATAATGAATCTACAGTGAAAAATTATTTTTTTTTTAACAAAAAAGTTAATTTTCTACCAAAATAATTAAATTCACAACCCAAAAGTAGAATTTTTAACAAAAAAGTTAATTTTCAACCACACAAACGAATTTGAAAAAAAATCGAATTTGCGACTCAATAATTAAATTCTCAACCAAAGAAATAAACCCACAACAAACAAAAAAATACATTTTTAACAAAGTGGTTCAACTTTTATCTAAGTATTTAATTTTCAATTTAAAACAATCCATTTCTAACCAAAAAATGGAACTTGCATTTTCAATTTAAAAAGTATATTTTCAAAAGAAACAAAACAATTTTCTATCAAAGAAATGAAGTTTCAACTAAAATGATGAATCTCCAACAACAAAAAAATTATTTTTTAACAAAAGCAGTTAATTTTCTAGAAAAATAGAAATTTTCAACATAACAGGTTAAATTTTCATCAAAAAGGATAACTTTTTAACAAAACTTTTGAAATTGCATTCAAATAATAAATTTTTTTAACTAAAATATACAATAGAATCTTTTATAAACAGAATAAAACAATACAAAATTAAAACTTAAAAATATCATTATTTATTGACTTCAACCAAAAAACGTTACTTTTTCACTATAAAAGATGATTTTTCAACAAAACAGTTTAATTTTCGTCCAAAAAAGGTGACTTTGACAAAATAGTTGAATTTTTAAACAAATACCAAAATTTTACCTACAAAATTAAATTATTACCCAATATTCGAACTTTTAACCTGCAAAGTACAATTTCCAACAACAACAAAATGAATTTTCAATCCCAAAGGACAAAATAGTTGGATTTTTCACCAAAAAGAAGACTTTTTAACAAAATACTTAAATTTTCAACGAAATAGTTCAATTTTAACAAAGTCGTTCAAATTTTACTCAAGTAGTTGAATTTTGAATTTAAAAAGATTAATTTTCAACCAAAAATTTTGTTTAATAATTCCCTTTAATCAAACAAAATGAGTTTTTGAAAAAGTTCTTAAACTTTCCACTAACGAAATAAATTTTCTACTAAAATGATAAATCTTCAACAAAAAATGATTTTTTTAACAAAAAAGTTAATTTTCTACCAAAAGGATTGAATTATCAACCAAAAAAAAAAGAATTTTTCAACAAATAATTAAATTTTCAACTCGCCAATATTAATTTTCCAACCAAAAAGACGAATTTTTAAAAATTAAGATTTTTCAGTCAACAAAGAAACAAAAGTTCATCCCTGAATTCAAATTAATTGGAAAAAAAATTTTTAATTAAAAAAATTTCATTGATTTCCGTAAAATTGAGATTAATTTAGGGGAATTTAAAGCAAATGTGAGGAATTTGACGAAATTCATACAAATTCAAGGTGAATTTAAAAAAATCATATAAATTGAAAACAATTTTTTTAATTGAAAAACCTTAATTGAATTCAGTGAATTTGAAATGAGTCTAGAAAAATTAAAGAAAATTCAAAAGAATTTGATGAAATTCCTAAAAATATAAGGTGAGTTTTAAAGAATTGAAAATGAATTTAAAACAAAAAATTTTTTGAAATCCATTGAATTAAGTAGAATCAAGTAAATGTAGAAAAATTCAAAAAAATTCAGGATAAATTAATAAGAATTTAGGGCAAATTCTAAATGAATAGCAAAAAATATTTGAAAATTTTTTGAAACCTTTCAGACCCTAATTTCTAACCAAAAAAGTGACTAATGACTACAAACGAATTTGAAAGAATTCAAATGAATCTGAAATAGTTGAAAAATCCTTTAAAATTATTAGAACACCTAGAAAACCCTTAAAATTGTTTAAATCTCTTAAAAATGTCTACAAATCTTTTAAAATACCCAAAAATATTTCAGTCTGAAATCCCTTCAAACTATTGAAATAAATTTAAAAATTCTAGAAATATTTGAAAATGTCCTAAAATATTCAAAATCCTTGAAAATCTTTTGAAGTGCCTTGAACTTTTTTAAAGTTCATGAAAATGACAAGGAATTAAAAAAAATACCTTAAAATATTTTAAATCTTTTAATCATTTTATCAATTGAATTTAAAAAATTTAAAAGAATACCAA
Organism: Amphibolips quercusostensackenii; assembly: GCA_032357855.1. Classification (NCBI taxonomy): domain Eukaryota; kingdom Metazoa; phylum Arthropoda; class Insecta; order Hymenoptera; family Cynipidae; genus Amphibolips; species Amphibolips quercusostensackenii. The sequence goes on from JAUELO010000330.1 coordinate 10,504,206, forward strand.
AGAATTTAAAAGAATTCAGGATAATTTAATAAGAATTCTGGATGAATTCCACAAACTAATTTTAAAACTCTTCAAATCTTTAAAACCCTACGAGAAACCTCACTTCTCTTGAATATATTTTTTAAACTCCACAAAAATACGAGCTAAAATATTATAAAATACCGTGAAATTCTATGACGATATTTCCTGAAATAATGGAAAATGTATTAAAATATCTAAAGACCTTTAAATTCCCTTAAAATCATTGAAATACTCAGAAATATTATAGAAAAGTAACGTGAAATCTTTTAAAATGTCTTAGAACGGCGTGTGCCCAGCGATTCTTAGGAAAAAATTCAAGGACTTTTCAGGGGTTTTCGGGTAAAGAAATCAAGTTTTCCATATCTTCTTTTTTCTCCATTGAATAATAAAATAAAAGTTTGTTGTACGTGTAAAAGATGCAAAATTTTAGTTTTTATTGTCTAACAATTTCTAAAGAAAACAGAACCATAAATAAACGAATTATTAATTTTTTGAGAACCTAAGTCGTCTTTGTAAAAACTTTGGGAATATTTTTAAATCTTTGTGAAGTCTTTGAAATCCTTGAAATCTTTGAAAACTTTGTGAAATATTTTAAATATTTTTAAACCTTTGTGAATTTGTTGAAATCTTTTGCAGTATTTAAAATCTTTGTAAAATTTGAAAATTTCTGGAAAATCTTTGCGAAATCTTTTCGAATCTTTTACAATTTTTGTAAAATCTTTGAAATCTTAGTGAAATTTTATGAAATCTTTTGAAATCTTTATGAAATCTTTAAAATATTTGTGAAATCTTTCGTTAATCTTTGTTTGTGAAATCTTTTATGTTTGTTGGAAGTCTTCAAAATCTTTTGAAATCTTCTCGAACTTGTTATTTTTATTGAATTTATTATATTACTGACACCTTTTGAAATCGTTTAAAATCTTTTAAATATTTTGAAATCTTTGTGAATTCGTTAAAACCCCCAAAAGTATTTCAAACCTTTGTGAAACTTTAAAACTTCTGGGAAATCTTTGCAAAATCTTTTAACATTTTTGAAAAATATTTGAAATCCTTGAAATCTTTCTGAAATTTTATGAAATATTTGTAAAATCTTTCTTTAACCTTTGTGCAACCTTTTGTGTTTGTTTGAAATCATTAAAATCTTTTGAAATCTTCTCAAATTTATTGTTATTATTAAATTTATTACTGAATTTATTATATTACTGAATTTATTAAATTACTGAAATCATTTGAAATTGTTTAAAACTTTTATATATTTTTAAATCTTTGTGAAATCTTGGAATTTCTGGAAAAACTTTATTGAAATCTTTTGGAATCTTTGAAAATTTTTGTAAAAAATTTTTGTAAAATCTTTGAAATCCTTGAAATCTTTGTAATTTTTTTTGAAATATTTGTGAAATCTTTAATTTTTGTTTGTGGAATCTTTTGGATTCGTTTAAAATCATTGAAAATTTTGAAATCTTCTCAAATTTATTATTATCATTAAATTTATTATTGAATTTATCACATCACTAAAACCTTTTGAGATTATTTAAAATTTTTAAAATATTTTGAAACCTTTGTGAATTCGATGAAATATTTTGAAGTATTTCAAATCTTCGTGAAATTCTGAAATTTCTGGGAAATCTTTGCGAATCTTTAAAATTTTTTGTAAAATCTTTGAAATCCTTGAAACCTTTCTGAAATTTTATGAAATCTTTTGAAATCTTTATGAAATCTTTGCAATGTTGGTGAAATCTTTTTTTAAGCTTTGTGAAATTGTTTTTGTTCGTTCGAAATCATTGAAATCTTTTGTGTTCGTTTGAAATCATTAAATCTTTTTAATTCTTCTGAAATTTATTCTAATAAAATTTAATATTTAATTTATAATACTGCTGAAACCTTTTGAACTGGTTTAGAATATTCTAAATATTTAAAAATTTTTTTGAACTCGTTGAAACCTTTTAAAGTATTTAAAATTTTTGTAAAATCTTAAAAAAATTTTGTAAAATATTTTAAATACTTGAAATCTTTTAAATCTTTGTGAAATCTTTAAAATATTTTCGAAATCTTTCTTTAATCTTTGATTGTGAAATCTTTTGTGTTAGTTTGAAATAATTTTAATCTTTTGAAATATTCTCAAATTCATTGCTATTATTGAATTTATTATTGAATTATAATATTACTGAAACCTTTTAAAATCATTAAATTTTTTTTTAATATTTTAAAATCTTTAAGAAATCTTAAAATTTCTAGGATATTTTTTCAAAATCTTTTGGAATCTTTCAATATTTTTGTAAAATCTTTGAAATCCTTGAAAACTTTTGAATACTTGTGAAATTTTATCATATCTTTCTCTAATCTTTGTAAAAGCTTCCTTTAATCTTTGTGAAAGCTTTCTTTTATCTTTGTAAAAGCTTTCTTAAACCGTTACGAAATCTTTTAAAATTTTTATGAAATCTTTCTTTAATCTTTGTAAAAGCTTCCTTTAATCTTTGTAAAAGCTTCCTTTAATCTTTGTGAAATCTTTCTTTTATCTTTGCGAAATCTTTCTTTAACCCTTATGAAATCTTTTAAAATCTTTATGAAATCTTTTAAAATCTTTATGAAATCTTTCTTTAACCTTTGCAAAATCTTTCTTTAATCTTTATGAAATCTTTCTTTAACCTTTGCAAAATCTTTCTTTAATCTTTATAAAATCTTTCTTTAACCTTTGTAAAATCTTCCTTTAATCTTTGTGAAATCTGTCTTTAATCTTTGTGAAATCTTTCTTTTACCTTTGTGAAATCTTTCTTTAACCCTTATGAAATCTTTTAAAACCTTTATGAAATCTTTCTTTAATCTTTGTACAATCTTTCTTTAATCTTTGTAAAATCTTCCTTTAATCTTTGTGAAAGCTTTCTTTGATCTTTGTGAAATCTTTCTTAAACCTTTATGAAATCTTTTTGGATCTTTATGAAATATTTATTTCACATTTGTAAAATCTTTCTTTAATCTTTGTGAAATCTTTCTTATATCTTTGTGAAATCTTTCTTTAACCTTTATGAAATCTTTTAAAATTTTTATGAAAACTTTCTTTAATCTTCGTAAAATCTTTCTTTAATCTTTGTGAAATCTTTCTTTAATCTTTGTGAAATCTTTCTTTAATCTTTGCGAAAGCTTTCTTAAATCTTTGTTAAAACTTTCTTTAACCTTTATGAAATATTTTTTTAACCTTTATGAAATCTTTTCAAATCTTTATGAAATCTTTATAATCTTTATAATAAAATTATAATATATATGTATAATCTTTATAAAATTTCTTCAATCTTTGTGAAAGCTTTTTTTAATCTTTGTGAAATCTTTCTTTAATTTTTGTGAAATCCATTGTGTTCGTTTGAAATCATTGAAATCTTTTGAAATCTTTTAAAATTTATTATTTAATTTATTATTATATTGAAACCTTTTGAAATCTTTAAATATTTTGAAATTTTTGTGAATTCCTTTAAATCTTTCGAAGTATTTAAAATCTTTGTGCAATCTTGAAATTTCTAGTAGATCTTTGCGAAATCTTTTACAATCTATTCAAATTTTTGTAAAATTTTTGAAATCCTTGAAATCTTTGTGAAATCTTTTTTTAATCTTTGTTTGTGAAATCTTTTGTGTTTGTTTGAAATCATTGAAATCTTTTGTAATCTTCTCGAATTTATTACTGTTTTTATTGAAGTTATTATATTACTGAAACCTTTTGAAATCGTTTCAAATATTTTAAATATTTTGAAATCTTTACAAAATTCGTTTTAATCTTTTGAAGTATTTAAAATCTTTGTGAATTCTTGAAATTTCTGGGAAACCTTTGCGAAATTTTTCCGGATTTTAAACAAAATTTTAAAATCTTTGAAATGTTTGTGAAATTCTATAAAATCTTTTAAAATCTTCATGAAACCTATGAAATATTTTTGTGAAACCTGTCTTTAATTTTTGTTTGTGAAATCTTTTATGTTTGTTTGAAATCATTAAAATTCTTCTTACTGAAAAACCTTTTAAATTCGTTTAAAATCTTTGATATGTTTTAAAAATTTTAAATTTTTTGTATTTGTTTATAACCACTGCATTATTTGAAATATTTTGAAAATGAAAAAAAAATTCATCGTTTAAAACCTTTGAAGCCTTTTTAAATCTCTAAAATTCTTGAAATCTTTTTAAATCCATATTAAATCTTTGTGAAAACTTTTGAAATTTGCTTTAAAATTTGAAATCGTTTGAAATCTTTAAAATTTATTGTACTGACCACTTTTTGAAATCTTTGAAATTCTTGCATTCTTTTGGAATCTTTATAAAATTTTTAGAGAATCTTTGAAGTATTTGTGAAATCTTTCTGAAATCTTTTATATTCATTTAAAATCAATGAAATATTTGAAATCTATAAAATTCTTAAAATCTTGTAAAATCCGTATTAAATCTTTGTGAAACCTTTCGAAATTTGATAAAAAAGTTTGAAATCGTTTGAAATCTTTGAAATTCTTGTATTCTTTTAAAACATTTATGACATTTTTAGGGAATATTTTTGAAATCTTTTGTATTCATTCGAAATCAATAAAATATTCAAAATCTGTGTAAAATCTTTTGAAATCGTAAACAAAATTGTAATCGTTTTAAATCTTTGAAATGTTTTGAAAGTGAGTAATTTAAAATCGTTTGAAATCATTGAAATGTTTTAAAATCTATAAAATTCTTGAAATCTTGTAAAATCCGTATGAAACCTTTGTGAAACCTTTCGAAATCTGATTTAAAAAATTTGAAATCGTTTGAAATCTTCGAAATTCTTGTATTCTTTTGAAACATTAATGCCATTTTTAGGAAATCTTTCAAAAATCTTTTGTATTCATTTGAAATCAATAAAATATTCGAAATCTGTATAAAATCTTTTGAAATCGTAAAAAAATTGTAATCGTTTTAAATCTTTGAAATGTTTTGAAAGTAAAAAAATTTACAATCGTTTAAAATCATTGAAATGTTTTGAAATATATAAAATTCTTGAAATCTTGTGAAATCCGCATGAAATCTTTGTGAAACCTTCCAAAATTTTATAACAAAATTTGAAATCCTTTGAAATCTTCAAAATTTATTGTACTGGCCTTTTAAAAATTTTTAAATTCTTGTATTCTTTTAAAATATTTATAAGATTTCAAGGAAATCTTTCTGAAATATTTTGTATTCATTTGAAATCAATAAAATATTTGAAATCTGTGTGAAATCTTTTGAATTCGTAAAAAAAATTGTAATCGTTTCAAATCTTTGAAATGTTTTAAAATATTAGAAATATAGTTTACTATACCCTTTTTAAAATCTTTAAAATCCTTAAAATCTTTTGAAAGTAATAAAATCTTTGTGAAATCTTTCTTAAATATTTCTTTGTAAAATCTCTTGTATTCGCTGCGAAATCATTAAATTATTTAAAATCTTTGTAAAATCTTTTGAAATCTTCAAAAATGTTTTAAAAACTTTTAAAATCGTTTCAAATCTTCAAAATGTTTTGAAATCTTTGAAATCTATTGAAATGTACTCTTTTTCAAATCTTTGAAATCCTTTAAATGTTTTGAAAGTTGGTAAATCTTTGTGAAATTGTTGTGAAATCTTTGAAATTTTTTTAAATCTTTGAAATACTTTGAAATCTTCACTCTAATTCTGAAAATGAATTAATATTGAAATTTTCAACTAATAATTTTTATAATTTGAAAATGCCCTGAAATTTTTTTATTTATTCTGTAATAAACAAAATATAAATTATATCATGGTAAATAAAAAACTTTTCAGTAGCAAGATTTCTTCTAAACGACATAAATTAGAGATTTAAAAAATCAAAATTAACAGACTTAAATTACTCTTTGCATTTCAATAAAACAACTGTTATAAAAGCAAAAAAAAAAAAACAAATTCAAGATTCTCGTGAAAAATTTAAGAAAATTCAAGAAAATGCATTACCCTAAAATATTTCAAACGCTTTGAAAAACCTTGAAATTAACGAAATTAATTAATAATGCCTTGGAATCTTTTAAAATTCCCTAAATATTTAAATTTGAAAGCTCTTGAAATGCTTTAGAAGTTTGGAAAATACCCTAAAATCTTAAAAATCCCTTAAAATTATCTATAATAATCAAAAAAATGCAATAAAATTTAGAAATTTTCAATTTGTTAAAAGAAAAGTTACTAATAATGCCTTTCAAAATAAAAAGTCATTTATAATTTTCTTAAGAATCTTAAGAAAAATTTTGTATTATCTTGAAACCTCTAAAAATCCTGAAACAGATTCAAAATTTTATTTCAAATGTTAAAAAATCTACATTTTGATTTAAATTATTTGGAATGTTTTTGAAGTTTAAATTATTTTTGTAACTCTTTCAAAAGTTCTTAGTATTTTTTCAAATGATTCCAATTTTTCCTTAAATTTTTAATAAATCCTGGAAAATTGAAAAAAAATCACTTAAAATGATCTAAATTATTTTTTGATAATTTTGGATGTCTTTTAAAATATTTTTTAATAATTGTTCAATTTAATTTACTAAAATGAAAAGTCATTTTTTATTTTCCCAGGAATTTTATGAAAAATTTTGTATAATCTTGTAACGTCTCAAAATTCTGAAACTCATACAAAATTTCATTTCAAAATGTTAAAAAATCTACATTTTGTTTTAAATTAATTTGAATGTTTTGAAATTTTTTATTATTTTTGAAATTATTTCAAAAGTTCTAGTATTTTTTTAATGAATCTAATTTTTTCTAAAACTTTTATCAAATCTGGAAAAATTTTAAAAATTACTTAAAATGTTCCAAATTATTTTTTGACAATTTTAGATGTCTTTTAAAATCTTTTTTAATAATCTGTTAAAATTTATTTTTCAAAATACGCAAAAAGTCATTTTGTATTTTCCGAGGAATTTTAAGAAAAATGTTGTATTATCTTAAAACGTCTCAAAATTCTAAAACTCATACAAAATTTTATTTCAAAATGTTAAAAAATCTACATATTGTATTAAATTATTTGGAATTTTTTTAAAGTTTTAGTTATTTTTGAAATTATTTCAAAAGTTCTAAGTATTTTTTAAAATGATTCTAATTTTGTCTCAAGTTTTTATTAAACCCTGGAATATTAAAAAAAAAATCATTAAAAGTGATCCAAATTATTTTTCGCCAATTTTAGATGTTTTTTAAAATCTTTTTTAATAATCTGTTAAAATTTATTTTCTAAAATACACAAAAAGTCATTTTGTATTTTCCCAGGAATTAAAAAAAAATTTTGTATTATCTTGAAACGTCTCAAAATTTTGAAAGTTTCAAAATTTTATTTGAAAATTTTGAAAAATCTACATTTTGTTTCAAATTTTTTGCAATTCTTTAAAAGTTTTAATTATTTTTGAAATTCTTTCAAAAGTTCTGAGTATTTTTTTTTTAATGAGTAATTTTTTCTTAAATTTTTCTTAAACCCTGGAAAATTAAAAAAAAAAATCACTTAAAATGATCCAAATTATTTTTTGACAATTTTTGATGTCTTTTGAAAGCTTTTTTAAATAATTTGTTCAATTTAATTTATCAAAATAACAAGTCATTTAAAATTTTACCAGGAATCTTAAGAAAAATTTTGTATTATCTTAAAACCTTTCAAAATCCTGAAACTCATTGAAAATTTTATTTTAAAATGTTAAAAAAATCTACATTTTGTTTAAAATTAATTAAAATGTTTTCAAATTTTTAATTATTTTTGAAATTCTTTCCAAAATTCTAAGTATTTTTTTTGAATTATTCTAATTTTTTCTAAAACTTTTGTTAAATCCTAGTAAATAAAAAAAAATCACTGGAAATGTTCCAAATTACTTTTTTCACAATTTTGGATGTGTTTTGAAATCTTTTTTACTAATTTGTTCAATTTAATTTATCAAAGTGAAAAGTCATTAACATTTTTCTAAGAAATCTTAACAAAAATTTTGTATTATCATAAAACCTCTCAAAATCCTGAAACAGATTCAAAATTTTATTTTAAAATGATGTAAAATCTACATTTTGTTAAAAATTAATTGACATGTTTTCAAATTTTAATTATTTTTGAAATTCTTTCCGAAATTCTAAGTATTCTTTTGAATTATTCTAAATTTTTCTAAAACTTTTGTCAAATCCTAGTAAATTAACAAAAATCACTGGAAATGTTCCAAATTATTTTTTTTTTACAATTTTTTATGTCTTTTGAAATCTTTGTTAATAATTTATTAAAATGAATTTTTCAAAATAAAAAGTCATTAGAAATTTTCTTAGAAACCTTCAGAAAAATTTTGTATTATCTTGAAACCTCTCAAAATCCTGAAACAGATTCAAAATTTCATTTCAAATGTTGAAAAATCTACATTTTGATTTAAATTATTTGAAATGTTTTTGAAGTTTAAATTATTTTTGTAACTCTTTCAAGAGTTCTAAGTATTTTTTAAAATGATTCTAATTTTTTTCAAAACTTTTGTTAAATTCTAGTAAATTAACAAAAATCACTGGAAATGTTCCCAATTATTTTTGTGACAATTTTGGATGTCTTTTGAAATCTTTTTTAATAATTTGTTTAATTCAATTGATCAAAATAAAAAGTCATTTAAAATTTTCCCACAAATCTTGAGAAAAATTTGGTATTACCTTGAAACCTCTAAAAATCCTGAAACTCATACAAAATTTTACTTCAAAATGTTAAAAAATCTACATTTTGTTTTAAATTAATTGGAATGTTACCAAATTTTTTATTATTTTTGAAATTATTTCAAAAGTTTAAAGTATTTTTTAATGGATTTAATTTTTTCTAAAACTTTTGTCAAATCCGAAAAAATTAAAAAAATTACTTTAAATGTTCCAAATTATTTTTTGACAATCTTAGCTGTCTTTTAAAATCTTTTATAATAATATTTCAAAATTATTTTTCTAAATACACAAAAAGTCATTTTTAATTTTCCCAGGAATTTAAAAAAAATTTTATATCATCGTGAAACTTCTCAAAATTTTGAAACAGATTAAAAATTTTATTTCAAAATTTTAAGAAATCTACATTTTGTTTTTAAATATTTGGAATTTTTTTATTATTTTTTAAATTCTTTCAAAAGTTTCAAGTATTTTTTTTAATGAGTAATTTTTTCTATAACTTTTATCAGATCTGAAGAAATTAAAAAAATTACTTAAAATGTTCTAAATTATTATTATTTTTTTTTTTACAATTTTGGATGTCTTTTGAAATTTTTTAATAATCGGTTAGAATTAGTTTTTAAAAATAAAAAGTCATTTTCAATTTTCCCAGCAATCTTAACAAAAATTTTGTATTGTCTTGAACCCTCTTAATATCTTGAAATAGGTTCAATATTTTACGTCAAAATGTTAAAAAAATCTCAATTTTTTTTATTTTGGAATATTTTCAAATTTTTAATTTTTTGTTAAATTCTTTCAAAAGTTTTAAGTATGTTTTTCAATGATTCTAATTTTTTCTAAAACTTTTATTAAATCCTGGGAAACTAAAAAAAAATCTGAAGTGTTCCAAATTATTTTTTTACAATTTTGGATGTTTTTTGAAATCTTTTATAATAATCTGACAAAATTAATTTTTTTAAATACACAAAAAGTAATTTTGAATTTTCCCAGGAATTACAAAAAAAAATTTGTATTATCTTGAATCCTCTCAAAATTCCGAAACAGATTCAAAATTTTATTTTCAAATGTTAAAAAACGTACATTTTGTTTTAAATTCTTTGGAATGTTTTCAAATTTTTAATTATTTTTGAAATTTTTTTTTAACTTCTAAGTATTTTTTTTAAATACTGCATAGGGCTGACTTAGAAGGCGCTGGAAATTTAATTAAAAAAGTAACAAACCTTCCATTTCGATTTCCTCCGGTTCTATCGTAGTTTCCATAGCGAATTTGAGACATCCACTCGTATTTTGTTTGATCGTACGATAGACATCTGGAAGCATCGTTGCTGTGCAGATATAATCTCCGACCATTGCAACTTTCAAGGATTGCAATAAGAAATCAATGATTTCTAGAAGGAAAGAAAAAAATCAAAGGTTAATCAAAGGGCATCGATATCAGGCTTCACAGGGCAAAAATGCTCTAAAAATTCGGGAAATGAGCAGAATTTTCCCGAAAATAGGAGAATGAACTCTTTTCGATAAAATTAATGTGGTTACTTTACTAAATTCAACTTGAAACGCTTCAAATTCTTAAAATTTTAAGTGAAAATATTTTATTTTCAATCAAATAGACGAATTTGCAAAAAAAATAGTTGAATCTTTAACGAAAAAAGAATTATTTTCAACTAAACAGTTGCATTTTTAATTTAAAAAATTAATTTTCAAGCAAGAAAATTAATTTTTAACCAAGGAGTTTAACTTTGAACCCAGTGGTTGAGTTTGCGACCCGAAAGGCGATGTTTTTTTTTTTTTTAATAGTTGAATCCTTAACGAAGATTAAATTTTCTACTAAAAAAGACGAATTTTCAACAAATTTTCAACGAAAAACGTAATAGTTGATATTTTAACCACAGCAGATTTTAATTTTTAATCAAAACCAGTTGAATACTCAACTAGAAGAAATGCATTTTCAAAACAAAAAGACGATTTTTTACAAAAAATTCAATTTTGAATAAAGAAGTTAAGACAAAATAGTTGGATTTTCCGCAAAATTATTGGATTTTCAAGACAAAAATACGAATGTTCTACAAAATAATTGAACTTTAAACAAAAAAGGATGACCTTAAAAAAAAATTATTACATGCTTAAACAATAAAATTTTTAACCAAAACAGATACACTTTCAACAAAAAGTGGAATAGTTAAATTTCAGATTAAAAAATTAAATAGAAAAAAAGTAAGAATTTTCAAGCAAAAAAAGATTCATCTTTAATCGAAGAGTTAAATTTTAAGCCAAAAATTATTAATATTATAAGTGATAAACGTAATAATTCATATTTCTAACGAAGATTTGAATCTTAAATAAAAAACAGTTAAATTAAACCACAAAGAGGTATTTTCTACAAAATAATTTAATCCTCAACCAAATAGTT
>JAUELO010000330.1:10580103-10590508 GCA_032357855.1 Amphibolips quercusostensackenii
AGAAAAAATTTAAACTTATGACCATATAATGTCACAACATAAAAAGCATTAAGTAATTATCTTCACTGAAGCATTCACATAATTTTTAGCTTATAGTTTTCAGAAAAGTAGAATTGATAATGACCTTTTAAATTAATGCCAGAAAAAGTTCAAACACATGTACATATAATTTTGAAAAGTGAATTCTCTCATTTCACAACATCAGAAACATTTGAAAAATTATGTAACTGGAATTGGGACATTTTAAATCTGAATAAATTTTTATCATACAAATTATAGCCAACATTCAATTACATAACTTTTAAACAAATAATTAATTTATGTTACCTGATAAAGAAAAATTAAAATTCAATCTGTATGTAATTTAATATTGTGAAAAAACAATTCAGTCAATAATCAATTAATCAGTTCACAACATTAAAAGCAATAAACAAACGTTTTTATTGAAACATTCAAATAATTTTTACTCCAGTTTTTCTCAAACTTGAAGTTTCATTTATGAAAATTTTAATTATTAATGACCTTTTATACTAATTTTCCAAAAAAAAGTACATATAATTTTCAAAATTAAATTCAGATACTCATTTCACAACAGTACAAGAATTTAAAAAATTATATGCATGTAATAGAGGTATTTTGAATAAAAAAATAAACTTTTATTGCACAAATAATAACCAATATGTAATCACAGAATCTGAAGGTAAATAATCGATTTATGTGCAACATAAAAAGCATTAAAAAATTATATTAATTGAAATACTCAAATAATTTTTACATTATTTTTGTTTCTTAATTTAAAATTGCGGTTCGATAAATTGAATTGATTAATCACCCTTGAAAATAATTTCAGAAAAAATTAACATACATGTATCATTTTACCACATAAAAAGCAATAAACAGTTATTTTCATTAAAACATTCATATAATTTTTACTTTATATTATAAACAAAAATTATTATAATTCAAACAATATTTAGAATCTTTTAACAATTTCGCATTATGTTAGTATTTCGTCGAAAATTGATATTTTTATACAAAAGTGTGATTTTCAAGACAATTCTCTAATTTTAACAATTTTAGGTTATGTTAGCGTTTTACCCTAAAAGTTAGTATTAAAAAAAAATCATAATAATTTAAATAAGATTTTTTAATCTTGTAACAATTTTGCTTAAAAAAAACATTAGATTTTAATGGTTCATAATTTTTTTAACAATTTTATAATTTTAACCAGATTTAGCATCTTCTAACAATTTTGGATTATTTTAGTGTTTTTTGTCGGAAATTGGTCTTTTTAATATAAAAAAATAGATTTGAAGAATATTCACAACTTGTATAATTTTAGGTTATGTTAGCGTTTTACAAAAAAATAATTTTTCAAAACAAAAAAAATTAGATTTTAAAGTTACATTTTTTTTCTTTTTTAAGATTACTTTTGGGTTGTAAATCAAAAACTGATATTTTAATACAAAAGTCTTTTAACAATTTTAGATTGTCTTAGTGTTTTTCGTCAAAAGTCGGAATTTTCAATAAAAAATTAGACTTTAGAGGAGATTCACAACTTTAATATTTTAGGTTATGTAAGCGTTTTACGACAAAAATCTGTATTTTTAAACAGAAATCATTATCATTTGAAAAATATTTAGAATATTTTAACAATTTTGTAATATGTTAGCGTTTTTCGTCGGAAATTGATATTTTTGATTAAAAAATCTGATTTCAAAGACGATTCTCAAATTTAACAATTTGAGGTTATGTTAGCATTTTACACCAAAAATTGGTAATAAAAAAATCATAATTTGAACAAGATTTAGAAACTTTTAACATTTTTAAATTATGTGTTAACTTCTTTTGTCGGAAATTAATATTTTTAATAATAATAATAATTTTAAAAAAATATTTCAATAATGATTCACAATTTTTTACAATTTTATGTTATGTTAGCATTTTACGCTAAAAATTGGTATTTTAAAACAAATATCATTAACGTTTGAACAAAACCTGCAATTTTCAGCAGTTTCTGGTTATGTTAGGAAATCATTTTTTTTTAACCAGGTATCATTAGATTTTATAAATTAATAATTTTTGAAAAAATTTATGTTACGTTGTAGCGTTTGACACTTAAATTAGTATTTTACAACAAAATAATTATAATTTAAACAATGTTTAGAATCTTTTAACAATTTTGTATTATGTTTCTGTTTTTTGTCGGAAATTGATATTTTTAATTTAAAAAATTGATTTAAGAGAGGATTTTAAAATTTTAAAAATTTTAGGTTATGTTAGCGCTTTTCGGTGGAAATTGATATTTTTAACAATGATAATGATATTAAAAAAAAGATTTCGATTAAGATTCACAAATTTTAAAATTTTTAGGTTATTTTAGCGTTTTACGCCAAGAATTGGTGTTTTTAAATAAATATCATTAACGTTTGAACAAGACTTGAAATTTTTACCAGTTTCTGGTTATGTTAGGAAATCGTTTTTTTTTTAAACAGAACTCATTAGATTATTAAAGTTCATAATTGTTGTAGAATTTTGGGTTATGTTAAAGCGTTTTACACTAAAATTGGTATTTTAATACAAAAATTATTATAATTTAAACAATATTTAGAATCTTTTAATAATTTTGTATTATGTTATTGTTTTTCGTCGAAAATTGATATTTTTTTAAATTTGATTTTAACGACGATTCCTAAATTTTAACAATTTCAAGTTTTGTTAGCGTTTTACGCCAAAAATTTATATTTTAAAACACATATCATTAACGTTTGAACAAAACTTGTAAAAAAATTTGTAGAATTTTAGGTTATGTTATAACGTTTTACAATAAACTTAGTATTTTTAAACAAAAATCATTATAATTTAAACAATTTTTAGAATCTTTTAACAATTTTAAATCATGTTAGTGTTTTTCATCAGAAATTGATATTTTTAATTAAAAAATTGTATTTCAAAACCGATTCACAAATGTTAACAATTTTAGGTTATATTAGCGTTTTAAACTAAAGATTGGTCGTAAAAAACAAAAATCATCATAATTTAAACAAGATTTAGAATCGTCTAAAAATTTTGGAGTATATTATTGTTTTTCGGCGAAAATTTATATTTTGATTAATATGAATTTAAAAAAAGATTTCAATATAGATTAGCGTTTTACGATGAAAAATATTATAATTTAAACAATATTCAGAACCTTTTAATAATTTTGTATTATGTAAGTGTTTTTCATTAGAAATTGATATTTTTAATCCAAGCAATTGATTTCAAAAGACGATTCTCAAATTGTAAAAATTTTAGATTTCTTTACCCTTTTACACAAAAAATTGCTATTAAAAAACAAAAATTATTGTAATTTAAACAATATTTAGAATCTTTTACCAATTTTGTATTATTTTAGTATTTTTCATCGGAAATGGATATTTTTAATCCAACAAATTAATTTTAAAAGACGATTCTCAAATGTTAACAATTTTAGGTTATATAAGCGTTTTACACTATAGATTGGTCATAAAAAACAAACATCATCATAATTTAAACAAGATTTAGAATCGTCTGAAAATTTTGGATTATGTTATTGTTTTTCGGCGAAAATTTATATTTTTAATAATAATAATTTGAAAAAAGATTTCAATATAGATTAGCGTTTTACGCTGAAAAATGGCGTTTCAAAACAAATGTCATAAACGTTTAAACAAAACTTGCAATTTGTAACAGTTTCTGGTTATGTTAGGAAACCTTTTTTTTTGAACAGAAATCATTAGATTTTGAATGTTCATAATTTTGTATTATGTAAGTGTTTTTCGTTGGAAATAGATATTTTTAATCCAAGAAATTAATTTTAAAAGACGATTCTCAAATTTTAAAAATTTTAGGTTTTTTACCCTTTTACACCAAAAATTGCTATTAAAAAACAAAAATCATTATAATTTAAACAATATTTAGAATCTTTTAACAATTTTGAATTATTTTAGTGTTTTTCATCGAAAATTGATATTTTTAATTAAAAAATTGTATTTCAAAGACGATTCTTAAATGTTAACAATTTTAGGTTATATTATCGTTTTACATTAAAAATTGGTAATAAAAAAAAAGAATCATAATTTAAACAAGATTTAGAATCGT
Organism: Amphibolips quercusostensackenii; assembly: GCA_032357855.1. Lineage (NCBI taxonomy): Eukaryota > Metazoa > Arthropoda > Insecta > Hymenoptera > Cynipidae > Amphibolips > Amphibolips quercusostensackenii. The sequence goes on from JAUELO010000330.1 coordinate 10,584,226, forward strand.
TTAACAATTTCGGATTTTTTAAGTGTTTTTCATAGAAACTGGACTTTTTAATTTAAAAAATTATATTTTAAAGACGATTTACAACTTTTAAAATTTTTAGGTTATTTTAGCGTTTTACCCCCAAAATAGGAATTTTGGAACAAATATCATTAACGTTTGAAAAATACTTGCAATTTTTAACAATTTGTTTTATGTTAGTGCTTTTCGCCGGAAATTTATATTTTTAATATGAATAAATTTTATTTTAGAGGCGATTCTCAAATTTGAACGATTTTCGATTATGTTAGCGTTTTACACCAGAATTTTTCGAATTTCAAATTTTAACATTTTTTTAAATTGAAAGATTTTTAATTTGAGTTTAAAAAATGATTGTTTAAAACTGTAATATTTTATTATAATGATGCTTATAAAATGTTTCTTGCAGTTCCTGATCAGTCCTCTTCATGTAGCAGCGAAATGGGGAAAGAATAATATGGTTAAGGTACTGCTAGAAAGTGGAGCAATAATCGATGCAAAAACCAAAGACGGATTGACACCACTTCATTGTGCTGCTCGATCCGGACACGAAGAAGTTGTTTCTACTCTTCTGGAAAATTCTGCACCAATCAGTGCACGATCCAAGGTAAGATTGTTTTAAATCTTCAAAAAAATATTAAATATTTTTGAAATTTATTTGATTTAAAAATGGGTAATTGTGTTTTTAAATACGCGTCTGACGATTCACCGCAGCTCATTCAGCAATTTCTGGCGTTTCACCAGAAATTGCACACACACCTTCCGAAAGTGGGAGAATCGCTGGAACAAGTTTGTGGCTTCCAAAAGGGAGTACTTTGAAGGCGGTGTCATCGCTATTGACCAGAATATAATGAATATATGTGATTTTTGTTTAGAATGGATTAGCACCCCTTCACATGGCATCGCAGGGAGATCATGTAGATGCTGCTCGAGTTTTGTTATACCATCGAGCACCTGTCGACGAAGTAACAATCGACTACTTAACTTCCCTACACGTGGCGGCTCATTGTGGTCACGTGAGAGTGGCGAAATTACTTTTGGACAGGAAGGCCGATCCGAACGCGAGAGCCTTAAATGGCTTCACCCCTTTGCACATCGCATGCAAAAAGAATCGCATCAAGGTTGTGGAACTCCTCCTTAAACATGGCGCATCCATTGAATCAACCACTGAGGTAAGCATCTTAAAACTTTTTTCTTTTAATTTTGCTAGCAACAATTAGCGCAACTTGCTTTCCTGGGCCTTTGATTTTTTCAGAATATTAAATTAATATTTACGCAGTAAAAATGAATACTTAGAACTGTTACTCCTTAATTTTTAGGGTTTGTAGGTCAGGGCAGAAACCCTCAGTTTTGTTCGGGAAATAAGGGAAATGAGGAAAGGGAAAGTGGGGGAAATAAGGGGAAGGTATGGAAGGGTAAAAGAATAAAGGGGAAGTAAGAGAAGTGGTAGGGAATGTGGGGGAAGTAAGTAGGAAAAGTTAAATAGTGAAACTAGGGGAAGTGAGGGGAAGGGGATGTAGAGGTGGAATTAAGAAGTTGTGGAAGGGAGGGGAAATTATGGGTGAAGTGAGAGGAGTGGAAGTGGTGGAACTTATGATAAGGAGGAAAGGGAAATCATTTAAAATAAGGGAGAAGTAGGGAAAATAAGGAGAAGGGATTTAAGGGTGAATGAATAGAGGGGTAATGAAGGTAGGGAAAGTAGAAGTGGTGAAGTATTAGTAGGGAAAGTAGGGAAAGTGAGGAGAGTGGAGAAAGGGGAAGTAAGGTGAAATTAGGAAGTTGTGGAAGGCACAGGAAGTGATGGGTGAAGTGAGAGAAGTGGAAGTAAGGGCACGTAGGGTGAGAAGGGGAGGAGAAGTAGGAGAAATGAGGGGAGGGATGTAAGGGTAAATTAATAGAAGGGAAATGAAGGTAGTGGAAGTTTAAGAAGTGGTGGGAATAAAGTTGGTTAGGTAGGGGAAGTAAGGGGAGTGAAACTAGGGGGAGTGAGGAAAAATTTTGGTTTTAGTAAGGGGAAGGAGAAGTATAGGTGGAATTAAGAAGTTATGGAAGGGAAGACAAGTGTGGAAAATGAAGGATGGGAATTAGGGTAAATGAGGGAAAGGGGTGTAAGGGTAATTTAAAAGAGGAGATGAAGGTAGAGGAAGTGAGTAGAGTGGGACTAGCAAAAGTGAGGGAAAATGTTGTTCAAAGTGAGGGAAAGGGGAAGTAAGGTTAAATTAAGAAGTTGTGGAAGGCACTGGAAGTGATGGGTGAAGCGAGAGGAGTGGAAGTAAGGGCACATAGGGTAGGAAGGGGAGCAGCAGTAGAAGAAATGAGGGGAGACATGTAAGGGTAAATTTATAGAAAGGAAATGAGGGTGGTGAAAGTTAAAGAAGTGGTGGGGAATAAGGGTGTTTAGGTAGGGGAAGCAAAGGAAAATTTTGGTTGAAGTAAGGGGAAAGAGAAGTAGAGGTGGAATTAAGAAGTTGTGGAAGGGAGAAGTATGGAAAATGAAGGATTGGAAGTAGGGTAAATGAGGGAAAAGGATGTAAGAGTAATTTAATAGAGGAGATGAAGGTACAGGAAGTGAGGAGAGTGGAACTAGCGGAAGTGAGGGAAAATGTTATCCGAATGAGGCAAAGGGGAAGTAGAGGTGAAATTAGGATGTTGTGGAAAGGACGGGAAGTAATAGGTGAAGTTAGAGGAGTGAAAGTAAGGGCACGTAGGGTGAGGAGAGGTGAAGAAGTAGGAGAAATGTAGGGAGGGATGTAAAGTTAAATTAATAGAGGGGAAATCAAGGTACGAGAAGTGAGGAGAGTGGAACTAGAAAAGTTGTAGAAGGGGCAAAAAGTGATGGATGAAGTGAGAGGAGTGGAAGTAGTGGAACTTAGGGTGAGGAGGGGAGGGAGATCGTTTCAAATAATAGAGAGGGAAGTAGGGGAAATAAGGGGAAGGGATGTAAGAGTAAATGAATAGAGGAGTAAGGAAGGTAGGCGAAGTAGAAGTGATGGAGGATTAGTAGGGGAAAGTGAGGAGAGTGGAACTAGCGGAAATAAGCAAAAATATTGTTCAAAGTGAGTGAAAGAGAAAGTAGAGGTAAAATTAGGATGTTGTGGAAGAAACGGGAAGTAATGAGTGAAGTGAGAGGAGTGGAAGTAAGGGCACGTAGGGTGAGGAGGGGAGTGGAAGTAGTAGAAATGATAGGGAGGGATGTAAGGGTAAATTTATAGAAGGGAAATAAAGATAGTGGAAGTTAAAGAAGTGGTGCGGAATCAGGGTGGTTAGGTAGGAGAAGTGAGGGAAAATTTTGGTTCAAGTGAGGGGAAGGAGAAGTAGAGGTGGAATTAAGAAGTTGTGGAAGGGAGGAAAAGTATGAAAAATGAAGGATGGGAAGTAGGGTGAATGAGGGGAAGGGATGTAAGGGTAAATTAATAGAGGGAAAATGAAGGTAGGAAAAGTAAAGAGAGTTCAACTAGGGAAGTAAGGGAAAATGTTGGTTTAAGTAAGGGAAAGAGGAAGTAGAGATGGAATTAGGAAGTTCTGGAAGGGACGGGAAGTGATGGGTGAATTGAAAGGAGTGGAAATAAGGGCACGTAAGGTGAGAAGGGGAAAGTTGGGGAAACAAGAACAAGGGAGGTAAGGACAAATAAATAAAGGGGAAATGAAGGTAGGAGGAGTTGGAGAAGTGGTGAGAAATGAGGGCGGTTAAGTAGGGGAAGTGAGAAACGTGAAACTGGGGGAAGTGAGGGAAAATGAGGGAGTTAGAGGAAGTGAGGGGAAATGTGTGTTAAAGTGAGGGGCAGGGGACGTAGAGGTGAAATTAGAAAGTTGGGGTAGGGAGGGGAAGCGATGGGTGAAAGTAGGGGAGTGGAAGTAGGGGAACGTTGGCTAAGGAGGGGAAGGAAAGTATGGCAGGAGGAGTTTTGAACAACTTATTCAGGTCTTTAGTGAATTGAGAAAAAATTTTGGTGTATTGATATCCGAAAAAAGTGAGAATAATTTTTTTTGAAATCGGTTATTATCTTCTGATCTCCTTTTTATCACAAAATTCAAAATTTAGAAAATTTAAACAAATTTTTCTATTTATTTAACTATTATAGCAAATTTTTTATATGTGCGGTTTTTGCTTGTGAACAAAAATAAAAATTATAAATTAAAAAATTTGACAAACCTGAAATTTAAAAAAATCCCGAAAAATAACATTCTTACGCTGTCAAATTCCCTCCAAAATATTCGAAATAGAAAATTAACGAAATTATAAAATTTCCAAAATACAAAAATCCTATTTTGGCAAAATCTTTAAAAAAATTGTTTTTAAATCAATCATATTCATTTATTAAAAAACAATACTGAAATATTATAGAAAAATCTACTTTTTAAATATTATTTTTTGAATTTGAAATATCAAAATTGAGAAAAATATTTCTCACTGCAAAAGAACAATATAAAAACAACATTTTTATTACAAGATCAATAATTTCAAAAAACATTCTATGCAAATTTTAGAATAATTTTTAACAGAATATTTAAATTCTCAACCAATTGTTGGTTTTCAACTAGAAAAGATAAATTTTTAATTAAAAATATCATGCTCGAAAAAAAAATTAAATAGATATATTTTCATTTTATGAAACTAATTTTTATTTTTTAAAAACACGAATTTTCAAGAAAACATTTACATTTTCAAATTAAATTATGAATCTTTAACAACAACAAAAATGAATTTTCAATAAAAGAGGTAAACCCAAAAAATGTTTTTTTAACCAGGAAGATTAATTTTCTAAAAAACAAAAATTAATTTTTACCAAAGTTGTTTCAAGTATAGTTGAATTTTTTACCAACAAAGATGACTTTTGTACCAAAATAGTTAAATTTTTAGCGAAGTAATTAAATTTTTAACCAAACATAGATAGTTATAATATCACAATTCTTAAAATTAAAAAAAAAAAATAATTTCAAAAAGCCAAAGGGGCAAGATTTTGAGAATTTGTGCTTTTACCAATTTTTTCATTTTTGCTTTTTACAGTTAAATTTGTTTTTGTTTCTAAGAGTTTTTATGCGAGTTTGCTTTTGGACGTCAAAAAGTAATTTGCATTTAAAATTAATCTAAATTCCATTTCTTTATTTGTATAATTTTATTATTTTTATATTTACGAAATTAACATCCAATTTTAACTGAAACTTGTATGTGACTGTAGAAAGTTTTCAAAGCTTTTTTTTCAAAATTTATTTTAAACTTGAAAATGTCCTTCAAATTAAAAAAAAAATTTGTTTAGCAATTTTGAATATCTTAATTTTTGAAATCAAAACTAAATTAAAATTATTTCTTCGAAATATGGTTCAAAATACATAACAAAATTAATATTATAATATTTTAAATTTTTGAATTAATAATAATCAATACTATTAGTAAGTTTATTATCAGAATTATAAACAAAAATCCCCAAAAACTAGAAAAACTCTGAAATTTTTAATTGATGAAATTTTTTAATTTCTAAAGTTATATAATTACCGAAAATTTTAAACTCGAAATTTCAATATTTCAAAATGAGTAAATTCCCAAGAAAAAGAAATTCAGTTAATATTGTTTATCTGTTTGAAATTTGAAAGAACTTTTTAAATTTTAAAATATGCACGTGCATAAAATAAAATATTATTTCAGGAATTTACTAATTTCGAGAATCTACTAATTTTCTCAGTAATTATATTTTCCGTATTTTTTAACGCTCCGGATTATTTATTTTTGGCAAAATTATGTCATCTTAAAAGTTTAATAATTAGTATAAAAAAATAAGTTTTTTAAAAATAATAATTGGACTTTTTTTAATCAAGTCTAATTTTCTAAATAAAATACTAAAGTGTGCAATATTCTAATAAAAACCTGTTTATTTTTCTGTTGCGATTTATTCCACCCATGTTGATACCTAATGTAGTAATGATAGAACTGCACTAATTTTTATCACTTTTCTCAAAAAAATTATTATTATTATTAATATATTTTAGTTAAAAATTTTTAATCTGAAACTGAAGACACTGACTCAATGCTTGAAAATTGACTGCTCTTGACGACAAAATTGACTGTACTAAATAACTAAACACAAAACTGGTTGAAAATGAATTGCATCCTTCATTTTCAAGAACCATGTGTTTTTTTTTTTTTTTAGTGTCCACGTGCTTGAAACGTTGAAAGTTTGAGATTTTCTCCACTTTTGCTTAAGTGCCCTAATCCCAAAGTATTACCCGTGTCAGGGTACCCTACCCCGGGTAGGGGGATGCCACCCTGGCC
>JAUELO010000331.1:0-14429 GCA_032357855.1 Amphibolips quercusostensackenii
AACTTATTCTAGTTCGCCAATTCCAGCAAGTAGGTCGAGTTCAGAAGTAGATAAAAATGATAGTTTTTCACTCCAGCCACAAGCTGCACCTAGACGAAGGCAAAAACCTGCGAGATCTTCGAAAAAAGTAATTTCCGAAAGTGAACCTGAAAGCTCGGGGGAAAGCAACTATCAGTCTTGTGATTATGAAATCGGAAGTGGTAGCAGACCGAGCTCTTCTGATTTTGATGTACTCCAGTCAGCTTTGTCAGGAACTTCTTCTTATGAGACCGCTCTGATGTCCTTGCAGCATTCTTCTTCTCATCAAACATCTCAATATCAAACTGCTCCAAGCACTATGAGTTCGCGAGATTCGATCAAGTCCCTTAATTCTTTAAGCTCAGGACACCTTGGAAGTATAGACACCAGTGAAGTGTCGGAGACTCTGATTGCCACCGAGCCAGAAGTTGATGAAAAGGATGTAGTAGACGATAATCTAGAAATGGCTCTCGATGAAGATCCGTTGATTGAAACGGAATTGGGTATTTCGGATACAACAGATGAAACTGAGAGTGACGTTCCCTGTAGAATGAAAAGGTCTTCCGAGATGATATTCGCTCAAATGTCTGAAGAAGCTCTTTCTGTAGAAGGGGAACCGTCTGAAGAAAAAATAGAGGATAGTGTGGTTAAAAAAACAGATGAAAGGGGCGAAGAAATAATTCATCAAAAAATGGATGATAACCTGAACCAAAGAAATGATGAAATAGATGAAAGAATAAAGCAAAGGGAAGATATAATGGAGGAAGAAGGAATGAAATTTTCTGACTCATCAACATCAACCAAGGAAGTACAACCCGGAATTGTTAAATCTGTCGACATCATGACTGCTCGAATAGATGAAGATGGTTTCCAAAGTGTTTCTACTCAGGTAATTTCAAGAGAAGCTGTTGTTGAAGATTTAGATGAACAATCATTTGAGCCAGATTCCTTGGATCGGAGACTTAGTTTCACAGGTCCAGATGAAGAAAATCTCGAGTCTATGCAAACAAGAACTTGGCTTCAACAAGCGAGCATGTCGACTTCCTCTGCATCTGGTTTATCAGTTGAAACAGTCGTCGAAAAAGATTTGCAAGATAGAAACTCTCCAGATAGTGATTCCTTTGAACTGGTTGATAAGCCAGATATCATAGACGATTTTGTGGTGATCGAAGAAGTCGCGAGAGAAGCTGAGGAGTTTGACTCTGAAGGCAAGAGCATAAGAATCAGCTCGACGACAACTGTCAAAAATTATGACAGGGATGTGGAAAATCTGATAACAGAAAAGGTTGAAGTACCAAAGGAAGTTTCAAACGAGTTATTTGAGTTCGAGTCTGAAGAAAGTCCTCCCCAAGCTTCCAATGATGAGCAATATTCTCAATCTTACTCTGATGAGGAACAATACGAAGGGGGGAAAAAGTGGATTGAAATGCAGTTTCAGAGTGATGCGAGATTGTATGATATTGAGTATGAACGAGGACCTTTGGAAGACATCAAAGAAGAAGAAATTACTGACTTTGAAGGGAGTAGGTTTGGTAGCATGGGTAGCCATAAAGAATCAATTGGCAGTGTTGGAAGCATGAGGGGCAGTTTTGGAAGCACTCCTGACTACGATACGTTAATTGGGAAGAGATATTTCACCAAGGTTGATCATGACAATATCTCTTTAAGTTCCCTTCAAGAATTCGAGCATTTGGAGAGTGTTATTTTAGAGGGATCTAAGAAATTCAGCAGTTCCCAAGATTCTGCAAGTAATGGGAGTCTCCCAAGAAGATATGGAAGATCAAGTCATGGCGATGATGTATCTTTGTCGTCATTAAAGGATTTCGAGGGTTTGGAAAAAGCTTGCACAGAAACTCATTTGATGGAGTTGAGAGCTCGAGAGGAGGAGGATTTATTGGATCACGAGAGTCCAGAAAATAAATTTAGATTAGAAAGTTTAGCGAAGGCCAAGGCTGATATGAGCGCAGCTGACTCGATTAATCAGAGTACTTCTGGTTCAGATGATTACGAAAAAAGGATTAAGGAAATTGATGAGATTATTCGCATTGCACAAGCGAATGTAGAGAAAATTGAAAGACAGGATGATACGACGGAAGATATTTCACAAATTGAAGCAGAAAAAGTTGCAGAAGTTCCTGCTGATGTCGTTGAGGCTACCAAGGAAGCCAATGTTATGGAGACGAGTACGGATTCATTAGAATTGGAAGATAATGCTGAAAAAAAGTATAATTTGATGTGTAGAAGTTCCGATTCTTTGGAATTAAAGACAACCTTGGATTACCCGTCTCTGAGTTCAGACTCATTGAATAATGTGAGAGATTCGAGAGACGTGATGGTGAATGTGGGTGATCCTTATCATGGAGATAGGAGGATATCTTCGGATTCTCTTGAAATTCCTGTGCATGAACTGCTAGAATCTGAAAAACAATTAAAACCTAGTGACAGCAATAGCAACCGCCCAGCAGAAAGTGCAATTGATAATTCTTCAAGACAAGCTTCATCGCAATCAAGTACTGAAAAAACGAAATCAACATCGGCTAGTGGAACTTAGACAGTCCAGTGTATTATTGGTAAGTTTCCAAACATAAATAAGTTCAAATACTTTATTTTATTTTGTTTTAAACAATTTTAGTTTTTATATTTATTTATCGATGGTAGATATAAGATTCCTGTTATCGAAATTTAGCTACATATTCAGAAACTACGAGGGGGGAACTATTCTGGTCGGGTGCAAAATTTTTTTTTCAAAACTTAAAACAAACAAAATGGCGAGAATTTTTCTGAACTACGAAAATTCTCATTTTCTTCAAAAAATTCGGGAATGTGAACTGCTTTACCAAAATCCAAATTTTTTTTGCAGGACTTAATTATAAGATTCAGATGATGAGATCCTAAGCTTAAGCTCTTTGTTTCTATTTTGAGAATCAGGAAAGTATGTTGTTAAATATAATATTTTTTAAATAAAAATAATATTGTTTCAGGTAATGGACCACTTAAATCCACTTGATACGATTTGATAAAAATAGCATAATAATTCAAGAAGCTTTACATGTGAGACATGATCGATTAATAGTATGAAGAAGAGCTCGTGTATGATTGATATATAAGTTTTTATTACATTTGTCATTATTTATTGCACTAATTATAAGATGTTTTTGTTGCAAATATGCTTAACCCTCTACCGCATTGTGATATACGAAAATTCATCTCTATGCTATACAAAACGGAAATACAGAAAATTAATTTTGGGTAATTATGAAAAAGTATTCCATTCATACGAAAAACAACTAGTAAATATTTATGTAGCTTGAATATTGAAAGTATGTAATCATAATTATTACAATTATGAACAGTACTATATAGCAAAAATTGATAAAAATAACAAAATTATAAACAGGGAGCGGTTTAGACAATTCGAGCCCCGGCAGCTAAATTTACAGTGGCTCTCATCCGCTCCCTAATTATAAATTTCATCTGTAAAGCTTTTTATCTTCAAACTGAGTACAAAAAGTATTTCATTGAGCGATTTTATCATTATGTAAGAAAAATCAGAGAGAAAAAAATATATTTGCGTCAATGTTAAATGAAATGAAATAATAATTATCTATGATAAACTGCACTGCCTGAGATTTATCAATGAGTGGAAAAGTAACTATATATATTTCCGTTTCCACGGTGCCAAAATTGTAACCATCTTAAGATCGATGCTAATTAATAATTCTGCGTAAGATAAAGTGTAACTATAATTTTGCAAATTTTTTAAAAAAGTCGCGCAATAGAGGGTTAAATCATATGTTAGTTGTAAAACTTAATATAGAATTGTTGCGCGATTGAATATAAGGGAATATAAAAGACTTCTCTGGTTTAATATTATGTAACAGTGAGAGTACACATATACAAATAATTATTATTATATGGCTAAAAAATATCCCTTGCTTACCGATTTTAAACATACATCGTATGTTTTCAGTTGCATTTATGAACAATATTTTAAGTGCTATTTGTATGTTCGACTTGTATTATAATAATGACGTATTAAAACATGTTTTATAAAGATTTCAAAATATTATTGTCTTTATCTAAATAATACTTCTTATGCATGTAACGAGGGCATATTTTAACAGAAGATTATCAGAGTTGGAAAATTAAGGAAAATTGAATTTTCATGAGTTACATTTTTGACAGTTGAGTTTTCAACTGTTGAAATTGTAACTTTTTAAAATTGAACCGTTAAAAATGTTTAAAAATTAAAAAATAAATTTCCAACAACTGAATTTTTTTCATTGCTCAATTTTCCTTTAATTTTTAACAGCTAAAAATTTATCTGTTAAGAATTCAATTTCCTTACATTTTTAGCTACTCATTTTTCAGCTGTTAAATTATTACAATTTTATTATTATACGATTTTCAATAGTTGAATTTTTTTTCTTGAATTTTTAAGAGTAGAAAATTGATTAAAATAAATTTTCAATAGTGACATTCTTGACAGTTGAATTTAGGTATAATTTAAAATTAAACTGTTGAAAATTTAAGAATATTAAAAAAAATTGCAATTTCAACTGCTGAATTTTCAATTTTATTAAATTTTAAGCAGTTAACATTTGAATTCTTAAGAACTGAAAATTGAAGAATACTTCAAATTCAATTTTTGACTGTTGAAAATTAAGATGTTGCGAATTTAATTTTTTTTCATTTTCAAAAGTAGAATTTTTATATTTTTAAAATTTAAGAAATCTGAAGAAAATTTAACAGCTGGAAAATGAAAAAAATCAAAATTAAACATTCAAGTGTTGATGATTTAATTTTTAAAAATTGAAAGCTTAACTGCTGAAAATTGAAGAAAATTTGAAATTAAATTTTCAGTTTTATTCAAATTTTAGAAGTCGAATTTTCTGTTTTTTTCCCGAGTTTCTTAAATTTTTTTCACTTTTTTTATTCAGAAATTGAATTTTTGATAATTACAGAAAATTGAAGAAAATTGCGAATCGAATTTTCTTATTTTTCTTGATTTTTTAATAATAAAAAATTAAACTGATGAAAATTAAAGAATACTGAGAACAATTGAAATTTCAACTGCTGAATTTTTAATTTTATTTAATTTGAAGCAGTTAACATTTGAATTTTTAAAAATTGAAAATTGAAGAATACCTCAAATTTAATTTTTGACTGTTGAAAATAAAGATGTTGCGAATTTAATTTTCTTTCATTTTCAACAGTAGAATTTTCATATTTTAAAAATTGTGGAAATCTAAACAAAATTTAACAGCTGGAAAATAAAAAAATTCAAATTAAACATTCAAGTGTTAAAAATGCAATTTTCTTCAATTTTAAAAAATTGGAAGCTTAACTGCTGAAAATTGAACAAAAGTTGAAATTAAATTTTCAATTTAATTTAACTTTTAGTAGTTGAATTTTCTTTTTTTCCGAGTTTCTTGAATTTTCTTGAACTTTTTTTATTCGGAAATTGATATTTTGATCATTATAGAAAATTGGAGAAAATTGTGAATCGAATTTTCTTATTTTTCTTGATTATTTAATAATGAAAAATTAAACTTTGTAAAATTCAATTTTCTTTTATTTTCAGCAGTCGACAATTGAATTTTTGAAAATTTGAGAAAATTAAATTTTTAACTTTGAAAATTGAGCTGTTGAGATTTTAATTTTCTACAATCTTCAACAGTAAAATTTTCAAATATTGAAAATTAAAAAAATGTAAAGGAAATTTAACAGCTGAAAATTAAAGAAACATGATAATCAAATATTTAAATATTAATAATTCAATTTTCTTTACTTTTATACAATTGCAAGTTTTACTGATATAAAATGAAAGAAATTCGAAATTGAATGTTGAACAATTGAATTTTAATTTTATTCAATTTTCAGCAGTTAAATTTTGAATTTTCTTGCATTTTTCATGTTGAGTTTTGTCTTTTTTCAAGTTAATTTTTTTTTTAATTTCAACATTCAAAAATTGAACTGTTGATTATTATTAAAAAAAAGAAAAATTGAAAATTAAATTTTTATTTGTATTCAATTTTCAGTAGTTTAATTTGTAATTTTCGTCTATTTTTAGGAATTTCATTTGCTTCAATTTTTAGCACTTAACAATTGAATTTTTGGAAACTGAAGAAAACTGAAAATTGAATTTTACAGATTTAACTGTTTAAAATTTAATTTTCTTCCATTTTTAACACTTAAATTTTAAAATAATAAAAATTAAGGGAAATTGAATTTTCAGTGCCTAAATTTTCAATTGTTGAAAATTGAAGAAAATTGAAAAATAAATTTTTAACTTTATTCAACTTTTGGTAGATGAATTTTTAATTTTCTTTTACTTTTCATGTTGAATTTTCTTCTTTTTTTTTTTAAGTTTTCTAAATTTTCTTCAACTTTTTGTATTCAGAAATTAAATTTTTGATAATTATAGAAAATTAAAGAAAATTGCGAATCGAATTTTCTTATTTTTCTTGATTTTTTAATAATGAAAAATTAAACTGTTCAAAATTCAATTGTCTTTTATTTTCAGAAGTCGACAATTGAATTTTTGAAAATTCAAGAAAATTGAATTTTCAACTGTTGAAAATTTAACTGTTGAGAATTTAATTTTCTTCAATCTTCAACAGGAAAATTTTCAAATATTGAAAATTAAGAAATCTAAAGGAAATTTAACAGCTGGAAATTAAAGAAACATAAAAATCAAATTTTAATAATTCAATTTTCTTCAATTTTATACAATTGCAAGTTTAACTGCTAAAAAATAAAGGAAATTCGAAATTGAATTATGAACAATTGAATTTTAATTTTATTCAATATTTAGCCAGTTAAACTTTTAGTTTTCTTGCATTTTTTATGTTGAGTCTTCTCTTTTTTTCAAGTAAATTTTTTTGTTTTATTTCAACATTCAAAAATTGAACTGTTGATCATTATAAAAAATAAAGAAAAATTGCGAATTAAATTTTTATTTGTATTCAATTTTCAGTAGTTTAATTTGTAATTTTCTTTTATTTTTAGGAGTTTTATTTTCTTTAATTTTCAGCAGTTAAAAATTGAATTGTTGAAAATTGAAGAAAACTGAAAATTGAATTTTACAATTTTAACTGTTTAAAATTCAATTTTCTTCAATTTTTAACAGTTAAATTTTAAAATAATGAAAATTAAGGGAAATTGAGTTTTCACTACAAAACTTTTCAATTGTTGAAAATTGAAGAAAATTGAAAAATGAATTTTTAACTTTATTCAACTTTCGGTAGTTGAATTTTGAATTTGCTTTCACTTTTCATGTAGAATTTTCTTCTTTTTTTTTCAAGTTTTTAAAATTCTCTCAAACTTTTAGTATTCAGAAATTGAATTTTTGATAATTATAGAAAATTAAAGAAAATTTGCGAATCTAATTTTATTTATTTGTCTTGATTTTTTAATAATGAAAAATTAAATTTTTAAAATTAAATTGTCATTTATTTTCAGCATTCGACAATTGAATTTTTGAAAATTCAAGAAAATTGAATTTTCAACTGTTGAAAATTTGACTGTTGAGAATTTAATTTTCTTCAATCATCAACAGTAAAATTTTCAAATATTGAAAATTAAAAAATCTAAAGGAAATTTAATAGCTGGAAATTAAAAAAAAACATGAAAATCAGATATTCAAATATTAATAATCCAATTTTTTTCAATTTTAAACAATTGTAAGTTCAACTGTTAAAAAATGAAGGAAATTCAAAATTGAATTTTCAACATTTGAGTTTTAAGTTTATTCAATTGTCAGCAGTTAAATTTTTAATTTTCTTGCATTTTTCATGATAGCTTTTCTCTTTTTTCAAGTTAAATTTTTTTCTCATTTCAACATTTAAAAATTGAACTGTTGATAATTATAGAAAATTAAGAAAAATTGCAAAATGAATTTTTGATTTTATTCAATTTTCAGTAGTTTAATTTTTTATTTTCTTCTATTTTTAGGAGTTTCATTTTCTTTCATTTTCAGCAGTTAACAATTGAATTGCTGGAAATTGAAGAAAACAGAAAATTGAATTTTAAAGGTTTGATTGCTTAAAATTTAATTTTATTTTATTTTCAGCCGTCGACAATTGAATTTTTGAAAATTCAAGAAAATGGAATTTTTAACTGTTGAAAATTAAACTGTTGAGAATTTAATTTTCTTCAATCTTCAACAGTAATATTTTTAAATATTAAAAATTAAAAAATCTAAAGGAAATTTAACAGCTGAAAATTAAAGAAACATGAAAATCAAATATTTAAATGTTAAAAATTCAATTTTATTCAATTTTAAACAATGGAAAGTTTAACTGCTCATAAATAAAGGAAATTCGAAATTGAATTTTGAACAATTGAATTTTAATTTAATTCAATTTCCAGCAGTTCAATTTTCAATTTTCTTGCGTTTTTCATGATGAGTTTTTTATTTTTTCAAGTTAATTTTTTTTTTATATTTCAACATTCAAAAATTGAACTGTTGATAATTATAAAAAATTAGGAAAAATTGAAAATTAAATGTTTAATTTTTTCCAATTTTCAGTAGTTAAATTATTTATTTTCTTCTATTTTTAGAAGTTTCATTTTCTTTAAAGTTTCAGGAGTTAACAATTAAATTGCTGGAAATGGAAGAAAACTGAACATTGAATTTTACAGTTTTAACTGTTTGAAATTCAATTTTCTTCAATTTTTAACAGTAAAATTTTAAAATGATGAAAACTGAATTTTCAATACTTAAATTTTCAACTGTGGAAAATTGTAGAAAATCAAAATATGAATTTTCAACAGTTGAATTTTAAATTTTCTTGAATTTTGATATTTCTACAATTTTCAGTAGTTGAATTTTCTTTATTTTACTTGAATTTTTTAATAGCGTAAAATTGGACTGTTGAAAATTCAATTTTTTTTAAATTTTTAACTACTCAATTTTCATCTGTTAAAAATTAATGAAAGCTGAAGAAAATTTAACTGCTGAAAGTTGAAAAAAATTAAAAGTGAACTTTTGAACTGTTGAAAATTTGAAATAAATTTGTAACAATTGCATTTTTTATTTTCTTGAATTTTTACCACTTGATTTTTTTTAATTTTGACTTTTCTTTGGTTTTTAACAGTTGAAAATTGAATTGCTTAAAAATGAAGAAAAATGAAAATTGAATTTTCAGCAGTTGTATCTTAAATTTCCTCAATTTTTCAGTAGTTGAAGTTTCTTTATTTTTCTTGAATTTTTTCTATTTTTCTCGAACTTTCAACAGTAGAAAATTTAATAAAATTAAATTTTTAATAGTTACATTTTAACAGTTGAATTTGCGTATAATTCAAAATTCAACTCTTAAAAATTGAAAAATAATTTTTCAACAGCTGAATTTTCTTCAATTTTCAGTTTTTAAAAATTTTTAACAGTTGAATTTTCTTCAATATTCTTGAATTTTCAATAGTTAAGAATTCAGCTGTTTACAATCTAATTTTCTTTTTTTTCAATTTTCTTTAATTTCCAACCGTCAACAATTAAATTGTTGAAAATTGAATTTTCGACTGTTGAAAATTAAACTGTTAAGAGTTTAATTTTCTTCAATTTTCGACAGTAGAATTTTCAAATTTAAAACATTTCAAAAATCGAAAGAAAATTTAACAGCTAAAAATAAAAAAAAAAACTGATTGAAAATTGTAGAAAACTGAAATTTGCAAATTTAATAAATAATCAATATTTAACAGTTGTATTTTAAATTTCCCATAATTTCCAGTAGTTTAATTTTATTTAATTTTCTTGATTTTTCAATAGTGGAAAATTAAACTATTTAAAATTCAATTTTCTTCAATTTTTTAACAGTTAAATTTTCAAATGATGAAAATTGGAGAAAATTTAATTTTCATTACATAAATTTTTAACTTTTAAAAATGTGACAAAATTGAATTTTTGATAGTTAAACTTTCCACTGTTGAAAATTCAAGAAAATTCAACAGCTGGAAATTGAAATAATGAAAATTAAAAATTTTAATTTTGATAATTTAATTTTATTCATTTTCTAACGGTTGGAAATTTAACTGATGAAAATGAAAGAAAATTGGATTTTTAACTGTTAAATATTCCACTGCCCTGAATTGAAGACAATTAAATATTTAACAAATGGAAAAAATTATTTTTTTATTTACCTACTATTATTAACATTTAAAAATTTAGCTGCTGAAAATTTTAAAAAATAAAAATATCAGCTGTTGAAAATTCAATTTCCAGTTTTCTTTAATTTTCAACGTTAAATTTTTAATAACTGGTTAAAATTAAAAAAAATTGAAAATTTGATACTTAACTATGGAAAATTTAATTTTCTTTAATTAGTAACTGCTGAAAATGGTAGAAATTTGAAAATTCAATTTTAAATTTTCTTCAATTCTCAACAGTTCAATTTTCAACTTATTTATTCATATGTTTTCAAAATGAAAGATTTTTATATAGTAAGTTTTTAAAATCGTAGAATTTTAAATTGTAAATCTATGAAATTAATAAGTTTTTAATTTTTAATTAACAATTTAAAATTCTATAATCAGGATGCATGCATTGGGAATTTTGTTAATTTGCTAGATTTAGAATTGAAAACCCTATTATTTTCCTCCTGCTTTTTCTGTGTCCCTTCCTATAATTAGACTTACCACTTCTTCTTCTTGCTTTCCTTTCTTTCACTTAAATCCTCTGTTTTTCCTTCCGTATTCCCATTTACATACAGCTCTACTGTCTTCAACCTCTCCTTTTTTATCCTTACCTCCTTTTCCATAATACTTCTTTCTTTAAACACCTTCCCATCTTTTTTCTTCCCTGGCAATTTTTTTCTTATTCCCATCACCATTCCTCCCATTAATCTTCCTTTTTATTTTTTCTCTTCGCCTCTTGTTACTCCCACCTGTATCCCCTCAAGAGGCTTTCCTTTCCTATCTCCTATTTCATCAAGTCACATCTCTATCGTATGCCGACTTCCCATTTCCCCAAATATTTAGTAAACTCCCTATCCTTCCTTTTCTAGGCGCTCTTTTTCATATTTTCTTATCTCGATGCGCACCTTTCCTCATCTTTAGATAGTGATTTAAACCCGTATTTTCAGTAAAAAGAAGCAAAAGCAAAATAGATATGTACTTTCGTTCTTTTTTCAAATACGCCTCCGTTCTTTTACATTTTACTGTCTTTTACCTCTCTTTATCCTAATCCAACCATATAAATTCGATCTTCATTTTCCCATACCTAACCCACGTTCTTCTTCCCTTTTTTCTTTCTCTTTCTGCTATTTTCCTTACCTTAAAGCATATTCCTTTATTCCTATGTCAGATCATCCTCTATTTCCTCCGCTTTTTCTCGTTATCACTTCCATATTATGTTTCCTATTCTTTATTTTCACCAGCGGCATCTCTCCCCCTTCCTTCCTTACACTTCTTACTTCTTCTACCTGCACCTTCGCATCCATACTTTTTAGCACTTTTTCCATCCTTGCTTTCAATTTTCCCCGCTCTAATCAGAAAATTTTTATCACTATGGTCTCTCCTCTCTCTATTTCATTCTTTTCTTTATGTTTCTTAAACTTTCCTTATCCTCATTCCTAATCACCCCTACTCCAAACTCCTGTTCAGAGCTTTTTATCTTCTCCATCCCAAGTCCTCTAACTTTTTATTAGTCTCTTCTTGCTTTTCTAGTCTTCGCTCCAAATTTTGCATCCCTTTTTTCAAATTTTCTATGACTTCTTTCCATTTCCTTATTTTTTTCCTAAGTCATCATTTTGCGTATTTCTTCCAAATTTTCCTCTCCCATCGAAACTTTAGCCTCAGCTCTGTTTTCTTTTTTTCCTTTATTCTGATCATCGTTCCTGACGAACCTATCTTTTTCGGGCGATGCCGTTCTCATTTTCGGATTTTGTGAGCTTGACCCTATTTAATGGGTTTCTACTAATAGATAAATCTATTTGATTATTTTTTAAATTATTTTATTTATTATACGTTTACATAAGTTGCGATAGTTAAGTTTATTTACAATTATCCTTAGAGAGGACGAATGGACTTTATAGAAATAAATCATTAGCCTTTTATTAGATAAAAAAATGTACAATTGTCTAAAAGTAAGAAAGCTATATTAGACTAATTTGTTTGACTTTACACAGCAATTAAGTTTGCAAATGATTATATATTAAACAAATCCTCCAGGGACTAGAGTCGATACTTATAAGAAATAAAAGAATGTAAAAGTACAAAGTCTTTTCACGCATACCTAGATAATGGAAAATACCATCACCATAAATAGTAAGTGCTACAATGCTCAACGATATCAAGTACACTTTCCATCATGATCAAACGTACCCTGAGATTAAGGAAGAATAAGTCAATGGAGGAGATGCCGCAGAAATACAAAACTGGTCAGTAGGACGCGAATGGCCTGCGTTGTATTTCTCATTTATCTACCAAATTATGTTAATTATAAAATAATTATGCTATGAGATTTATGACAGATGATAATCGGGCGATGGTTCAGCCACCGATTCGGTGGTGAACAAGGGGTTTGGGAATTCTGGTGGATGTGGCAGTGGTCCGGCTGTCTTTGGCTGGCGTCGATAGGCCAAGAGCCAACAGGAAACAGCTATTGCTACGGCGACTAGGGCCAGAAGTGCTGTAATAACTAGAGATATTACGAAGCCGACCATTGAAACACATATGTCTTCTACTCGTTGAGCTGCAGGAGCTAAAATTCAAATTACACAAATTTAATTAAATCTTTCACTACCACTCTCTTTGGGAGAATATAAAATATGTACGGCAATGGTATAGCAGCTGTAATGAATGACCAGAACGGCAAAAAGGAAATAATTTTTAAATTGGTATCGTTCGTAAATTATACTCACATCCAGTAGGATCCGATAGATATCGAGGTTCTGTCCTCTCCATGGTGCGTATTGTGTTTGAATTTACTGTAATCTCTTCACGAAGTTGTCCTTCGTTACCGTCTCGTACACTCAGGGCAGTGTCATTAGGTTCGGACTCGACGTCCCTTCGTCGACGTCCAAAAGCGTTATATCCTCTACAATTAACCTATAGGGAGAAAGTACAAAAATGTAGGTACACAATACATAATAACCTTGTACCTATTGTAGTTTGGGTAATAACAAAAATACTCACTGGCTGGCATCTTCCGAAGCAGACACGGATATTACACTGGAAGCGTATATTGTCGCTATTTGGGAATTTAAATGCGTTAAAACTCGCTGTCAAAACTTGCGTTTCAGGGTCTTGTTCCCATTCTCCAAATATCGTTGGGTCAGTAGCGCACCCGTTCTCGTCCGTGACGATGTATTCGTTTTCTTTCTTATCGTCCATTGTTTTAGCAACACAATTGCGTGCAAAGCCTCCGTAAATCGCTTTACAGAACAACAAAATTAAATCAGTTTTTACATTCCTATTACGAGATTTAGCAAAAAACTTTGATCAAATAATAGTAACACTTTGTACTTACAAGAAGGAGTTACATTAACTTGTAACATGAGATTATCTCCTATTTCCGCGTCCATAGCATCAGCTCCATTTTGAGTGACAATTCTCATTGCACAAGTTGGTGGGGGGCCGGTGTTTGCAATTGTTCCAGCGGTCGTGAGCATTGAAACATTAAATCCTAGCGTTACATTTTGTTCTCCAATTTGATACAGGCACCGAATAACATATGCTTGTGCATTAAACGTCATGAGCTTAGGATGCTTTTGTATGATGAGTTTGAAAGCGGCTTCTCCCTAAAAGCAAGGCAATATTTAATTGATCATATTCAAGATCTGGATTATTGGTAAAAAGACATTATCATCTTCAGGGCGTCCTAAAGGCTTCCTCAGGAGATCCATGTCTTTGGGACACCAATTAGACAGACATAGACGTCCTAAGGATGATGTCTTTTCACCACTTTGCACTCTAAATTTTATTCGGACTTACATTTACGTGTATTAATCCGCAACTACCAAACCTAACTTTGAATGTCAGGTGGTGATTGGTCACACCACGATCTAGAGAAATAATTCTTCTACACTCTTCCTCTTTGCTATGACCTTTCACGTATAGCACCCCATCAAAACCATCTGCTTCTGTGCTGTTGCTGAAGTTTATGTCTACCTCTATACCATCAGAGAGACAATGCGCCTGAACTTCTGATTTGGGGAAGTCTGTACGTCCAGCTAAATTAGGAAACATGACCTTAGTGCAATGTAGACCATGATAGCCTTTAGGACATTTTTCGCACGTGGATGTCATGGATGAACACGTTTTATCGTTTGGACAGTCATCGTCATTGAAGCAAGCTTTCACTGTAATTTTGTGGTATTAAAATGGGTCAGTTATGTTAATAATGAATATGAAGGTGAAGGGAAGATTGCGCCGTCATGCGTTTAAGCGTACATGATTATTGATATTATACA
>JAUELO010000331.1:40552-59722 GCA_032357855.1 Amphibolips quercusostensackenii
CTTAAAACTCTGCAGATAGAATTTTCACCACATGTATTGGTACATGGATCAACGCATTTTTGATTTACACATGCGCGATTTAACGGACATTCCGCACTGACGGTGCATTCTGGTCTACAACTTGGCGGACTTCCTGTGTAGGTTGGTAAACAAGAACACACGGACTGTTCATTTACCACCCGACACTGACTGTAGGGTCCACATGTTTGACAGGGGTAACTGATTTCTGATTCTGATTCTGTTAAAAGTAGAATAGAAATGTAAATATATGTCGCTCCGAAGAAAAATACAAAATTATTTTAGCAAAAAATGTATCTATAGGCATTATGGTCGTCTACTGCTTCAAACCCTAGAAATGGGATTTAGAAAAGTAGCATCACAAAAAGCCGATAGGTAAAGCAAATATTAAATGCTTATCATTTATGCTATAAATCATCTTACGTATTGGTGAGAAAGGTTGACAGTGAACAAATGGATTTCCTGTGTATTTTTCGAGACAGAGGCACGTGGGTGCATGATTTAAGACATAGCAATTTGCGTTTTGACCACAAGTTCCTGGACAAGGGTCTTTACATTTAGATCCAATACATGCAAGACTTGATGAACAATCAGAATTCAAAACACACTCAGGTCGACATCCTTCGTAGGGATTTCCAATGTAATCTGGTAAACAACTACAAGATCCAGCATTTTGCTGAATCCTACAAACGGCATTGGAACCACAAGGTGATGGAGTACATGGATTTAGTGTCTCAATTGGCGTATTAACTAGAATAAATGATTATTTATATTAAACAACTCTTCTAAAAGACAAATTAATAAATGCATTTTTTTAGGAATCTTACATTGTTGCAAGACACATTCAGTAAACGCGTCTCCAGTATAACCCGCTGGACAGACACACATTGGGGTGTGACTAACTACGTGACATTTTGCATTTGCTCCACAAGATGCTGGACAAGGATTTTGACACTTATTATTAATACAAACTAGTTGGCTGGTACATTCACTGTTACTGAAACATTCAGGACGACAGTTGGGAGGAGATCCAATAAATTCTGATAGGCAAGAGCACGAGGGTGCTTCATTGGTAACTTGACACTGTGAATTCGGTCCGCAAGGTGAAGGTTGGCATGGATTCACAAAAGGTGGAGGTGTTGAAGCTTGAAAATTAAAAAAGGAGAGATGTAAATTATATTTAAGTTATAGATTTTTGCAAACAGAGTAATTGTATCACAATGCCAAAATAACTATAGTAATTGTGTAGTATATGCTTACGAATAGGTAGACATTGAATAAAAGGATTTCCTGTCATTTTTAGTGGGCAACTGCATACAGGATTGTGATTAATGACTCTGCATTCAGCCCCAACACCACAAGTGCCGGGGCAAGGGTCGCTACATCTTTGATTGCTACACGCCTCATTTTGGGCACAATCGGAACTTATTACACATTCTGGACGGCAAGACGGTGGTGCACCAATAAATCCAGAAATACATGAACAAACGGCTTGGAAATTGTTCTGTCTACATTGACTGTTTGGTCCACATGGAGATGGATTACAAGGATCATCTTCGGGTGGAGCTGTTAATAATATTAATAATTTCAGAAGGAACTGTTTAATATAAACACATTTTTTAAATGTTATACTTTAAATGCTAACATACCCTGCATTGGTAAGCATAAAACAAAAGCATTTCCCGTCATTCCCGATGGGCAGGAACACATTGGAACATGATTGAAAGCAGTACAGAGAGCATTTTGTCCACATGTTCCAAGACAGGGGTCAATACACTTGTTCCGAACACAAGCTTGTCGCAACTGACAGTCGGTGTTCATTACACATTCAGGGCGACAACCGATGTAGGGATCTCCTTGATATTCAGATAAGCAAGTGCATAGACCATTATCACATCGAGCATTTGTTCCGCATGGTGATGGAATGCATGGATTCGTTTCGAGTTCAAGTTCTATAGAGAAAGAATGGTGGATAGTTATATTAAAAGTGTAAAGGGCATTGAGTATGCAGAGATTTGAGATTTTATCTTACGTTCTTCCACAGGTTTTGGGAAACATTGTTGAAAAGCATTTCCGGTATATCCTTCAGGACAGAAACAAACGGGAGTGTGATTGATAACGTTACACTGAGCTAAAATTCCGCAAGATCCGGGGCAGGGATCTGTGCACTTTTGTCGAATGCATGCTTTATTACTTGTACATTCTGGATTAATAGTACATTCTGGTCGACAGTTTGGAGGAGATCCAATGTAATTTTGAAGGCAGATACAAGAAGAAGTTCCACCTGTGTTTCGACACTCAGAATAAGGTCCACAAGGATTTGGAATGCATGGGTCGTTTAGATAATCGTTTGCAACAGCAGGAATAGCTAAAATTATCATTAGATTGAATTAAATATTACAGTTGTTTAAAAGTTAGTCGCATTTTTCTTGAATGTAACATGAACTTACTGGGTGCAGGGAAACATATAGAGAATGGATCTCCCGTAAATCCTGGGATACAATTACAGTGAGGAGCATGGTTTATTACTCTACAGAGAGAATTTTGTCCACATGAGGCTGGACACGGATTTACACATTTTTGATTCATGCAGGCCTTATCTGAAGCACACTCTGAACTACTGACACATTCGGGCCTACAATCAGGTGGACTTCCATTAAAGTTAGGAAGGCAAGAGCAGACAGCTATCTGATTAACAGCTCTGCACTGGCTGTTGGGTCCACAGAATGCAACAGCGCATGGATCAGTGTTATCTATTTCAACTTTAATATAAAAATTACAATTAAAAAATTATATTCTTGGTTGTAATTTCAACATATAACAGTAATAAAGGAAACAACATACCAGGTAAATTTAAAAGGCAGTAACTGTACGGATTTCCTGTATAAGAGGCGATACAAGAGCAAGTTGCAAGATGGTTAGCAACATGACATTCAGCATTTGTGCCGCATGTTCCAGGACATGGATCAATGCATCTTGAATTTACACAAGCGCGATTCAATGCGCAATCAGAGTTAATCACACACTCAGGTCTACATCCTTCATAAGGATTTCCAAAATAGTTTAGAATGCAAGTACAAGAACCTGCACCATTATTTTCATTACATACAGCATTAGAACCGCAAGGCGATGGTGTACAGGGAGTAAGTTTTTCCTCTGATGCTATAAGTGTATAAAAGATTTCTAAATGAAGTAAGAGTATCAATAAAAATAAAGAAATTATAATCTTTATAAAAATATCTTACGGAGGTAAAGTGGAGTAGAGCATTGTGTAAAAGGATCTCCTGTGAGTCCATCAGCGCAGAAACACATTAACGTGTGACTCACTGTGCGACACTGTGCATTGGATCCACAAGAGCCAGGACAAGGATCTTTACATCTTTGATTCATACATGCTTGATCAGTAGGACATTCACTATTGCTAATGCATTCAGGCCGACAGTTTGGAGGCGAACTAATAAAGTTTGGTAGACAAGAACAGGATGATAAATCGTTAACAACTTGACACTGAGCATTCGGTCCACATGGGGATGGTTGACACGGATTTTTTGGAACAATTTCTTGTGCTAATTAAATTAAGAGTAAAATGTTAAACTTCGTGGAAATTTAAGATAAATATTTTAGAGGTTGTTGTGGAAGTTATCTTACGTCTTGGCATACAGCGAATGAATGGATCTCCAATATACTCGGCAGGGCACTGACATACTGGATTGTGATTTATCACTCTACACTGCGCTCTTAAGCCACATGCACCTGTGCATGGGTTTTGACACTTCTGATTAACACAAGCTTGGTCTAAAGAACAATCTGAATTTACAGCACATTCTGGTCTGCAAGTTGGTGGACTACCCAGATATCCAGAAATACAAGTGCATACTGCCTGGCCGTTATTTACACGACAAAGACTGTTTGGACCGCAAGGCGATGGATCACATGGGGATACTGGTTGCACTATTTAAAGAAAGGTCATTTTGAATAAAATCGTATTTCGCGTAAAGTACAAACATTACAAACTGAATAAAAAATCTGGAACATTTTAATTTAATACTGATTGAGAAGTACCTGGTAAAGGATTACACTGAACAAAAGCATTTCCCTGAAAGCCTGATGGACAGCTACACATTGGAATATGATTAATAACATTGCATACAGCTTTGGTAGCGCAAGTTCCAGGACAAGGATCTTCACACTTGTTACGAATGCATGCTTTGTCTCGAGAACAATCTGTATTAAGAACACATTCTGGTCTACATCCTGTGACTGGGTTACCAAAATACTCCGGCAAACATGTACAAACTCCATTGTCACAATTTGCATTAGCTCCACAAGGGAATGGAACACACGGGTTTTGTTGAATCACTGGTTCTTCTGTGAGTAAAAGTATATTTCCAGT
Organism: Amphibolips quercusostensackenii; assembly: GCA_032357855.1. Classification (NCBI taxonomy): domain Eukaryota; kingdom Metazoa; phylum Arthropoda; class Insecta; order Hymenoptera; family Cynipidae; genus Amphibolips; species Amphibolips quercusostensackenii. The sequence continues at coordinate 44,964 of JAUELO010000331.1, forward strand.
TGTAAAAAATTTTCTTTTTCCAAAAATTATAATAGATGTTTTTCCGTGAAACTCACTCTGTACTGGTATTAAACGACACTGGCTGAAGGGATTACCAGTGAACCCTTCACGACATCTACAAATCGGTACATGGTTCAAAACTGAACATTCGGCGTCAAATCCACAAGATCCTGGACAAGGATCCTTGCATCTTTCTTGCATGCATGCTTTGTTGCTAGGACAGTCTGAATTTACTGTACATTCTGGTCTGCAGTTGGGTGGACTTCCGAAATAATTTGATAAACATGAACATGCAGGTGTGTCTCCAACACGCTGACATAACGCGTTAGCACCACATGGTGATGGAATACATGGATCTCTATTTCGTACTGGTGCTTTTGCAGGTTCTAAAATATGATCCAGGTGTCAGAAAATGATAAAAAAATGTATAAATGTAAAAGATAGAAAGAAAAAACATACCATCCATAAAGAAACATCTTGTAAATGGATCTCCTTTAAAACCGTTTTTACAGAAGCAAATGGGACTATGGTTAATCACTTTACAAAGAGCATTTGCCCCACATGGATCTGGACATGGGTCCACACATTTTTGATTGACACAGGCACGTGTCGTAGGACAGTCTGCACTAACGACACATTCGGGGCGACAAAGAGGAGGACTGCCAATATATGTTGGAAGACATGAACAAACTGATTGTCCGTTATTAATTCGACATTCACTGTACGGACCGCAAGGGGACGGGTTACAGGGGTTGCTTGGTTTCACTATTGCTGTAGAAAAGTTTTAAATAATCGTTAAAAATGGAATTCTTAATTTATTGGCAGATCAATAAAAGTCAAAAATAATATCTTACGAGATTCAAGCATAGGGGTACAGAATCGGAATGGATCACCCACAAATCCTTGTAAACATGTACAAACTGGTGAATGATTGACAACTTGGCAAAGGGCATTTTGTCCACATGTTCCTGGACAAGGATCTTGACATTTTGATCTTGTGCATGCAAGATTTGCTGAACAATCAGAGTCTATAATACATTCTGGTCTGCATCCTTCATAGGGATTCCCAATATAATCTGATAAGCAAGAACAAGATCCTGCCCCTCCTGATTCTTTACATATCGCGTTTGCACCACATGGAGTGGGTGAGCATGGTCTACTTTTTTCATCTGTTTGAAATAAATACAAATTTTCCATAACATTAACTAGAGTCTTCATCTGAACTTCAAAAAATTATATATTCTTCAACCGAATAGACGCTTAGACAAATGTGAAAATAAAACTCACAAAGAAGGGGTGTACAGCGTGTGAATGGATCTCCTGTATATCCTGAACTACATGAACACATTGGCGTATGACTAAAAACTCGACATTCAGTATCTGATCCACAAGATCCTGTACAAGGATCTGTACATTTTCTATTAATACAAGCTTGATTAAAGCTGCAATCACTATTGCCAACACATGCAGGTAATCCTATTAATTGCGGCATATTAGCACAAGAGGGCAAGCCATTCTTCACTTGGCATTGCGATTGCGGACCACAAGGTGATGGGATACATGGGTCAGTTGGTCTAACTGTAATTTCACCTATAGCTGGAAGTAAAAGAGTCATTATCAACATAATGTTGCAATTTTAAAGGTATTTATAATAATCCGAAAGTGGCTTACGTGTCGGTGTTACACACGCCTGGAATGGGTTTCCAGTAAAGCCTTGACGACAACTGCAAATTGGGTTGTGACTTATGACCGTACACTCAGCATTTAAGCCGCAAGAGCCTAAGCAAGGATTGATACATTTCTGATTGACGCATGCAGTTGCTGGTGAACAGTCAGAGGACACGACACATTCTGGACGACATGAAGGTGGGCTTCCGCTATAACCTTCTATGCATTTGCACACTGAAATCCCATTAATAGCTTGACAGTGACTGTTTGGTCCACAAGGTGAAGGAGAGCATGGTGTTCTTATTAGATCATCTAATAGAATTGGAAAGGCATATCATTATCTAATGTTCGATAAATAAATACGGATAAATTTAATTCTCTTATTTTAACATAATACAGCAGACGAGAATTTCAAATACCTCGACGTGGAGAACAAGCAATAAAGGCGTTTCCTTCAGTTCCCGGAGGACAAGTGCATGATGGTAAATGATTTGTTGTCAAACATTGCGCATTTTGCCCACAAGTTCCTACACATGGGTCAGAGCATTTCATTCGGATACAAGCTTTATCTCGTGGACAGTCATCGTTAGCAACACATTCAGGTCGACAACCACTGTATGGATCTCCTCTATATTCAAATAAACAAGAACAAACTCCTTCTCTACAAATTGCGTTTGGACCACAGGGTGAAGGATTGCAAGGATCATTGGCGGGGCGTTCCTCAACTGAAAGGATTTAAGTTAGAATAAAACTGGTCCTGAATTTAAGCATCCTTACATTAATTACTGACATCTATTTTCATTAGTATGTCTTACCTATTGCTGGTCTGGATAGACAAATTGTGAATGCATCACCAGTAAACCCTTCCGGACAAACACAAATGGTAGCATGATTAACCACACTGCATGCTGCTCCTACTCCACATGATCCTGGACATGGGTCCGTACATTTTTCGCGGATACAAGAAAGATTTAATGGACATTCCGCATTAATAGTGCATTCGGGTCTGCAATTTGGTGGTATTCCAACATAGTTTGATGCACATGAGCATGACGGATTGCCTCCGCTCTCACGACAAAGAGAGTTAGGTCCGCAAGGTGATGGAAGGCAAGGGTTTGTGGGAATTGCTATTTGTGTGTCCATTGGGCCTAAATTAAAAGAAGAATTTAGGTAGATTCGAATATATCTTCAAATTCGTGAATAATGTAAATGATATTATTTAATAAAATTAGCATCCACTAACGCTGTACTGGCGAACACGATGTAAAGGGATCTCCGGTAAAACCAGATTTACATCTGCATATTGGACTGTGATTTATAACTCTGCAATCCGTATTAATACCACATGGATCGGGACAAGGGTTGACACATTTCTGATTGATGCATGATTGTGTAAGAGCACACTCGGAATTTACTACACACTCTGGTCGACAACCAGGTGGGGATCCCACGAATTGAGGTAGACACGAGCAAACAGCATTTCCATTATTCTGTTGACATATACTATTTGGTCCACATGGAGATGGCTGACAGGGGTTGACATCTACGACTATTAAAGGTATAAAAGTGTTATAAATAATGAAAAGGAACATATTTCTTGTATTCGTCATGTATTGCTGTTTGTAAATACCTTGTTCTCTTTCTTCAATACAATAACGGAATGGATCTCCTGTATATCTAGGAAGGCATGAGCATGTTGGAGAATGATTAATAACTTGACAAACTGCATTCTGTCCGCAAGTCCCAGGACAAGGATCTTCACACTTGGCTCTGATACAAGCTTTGCTTGGAATACAGTCGCTACTTAGTACGCATTCAGGACGACAACCTTCATAAGGGTCTCCAAGGTAATCTGGTAAGCAAGAGCAAGAACCGGCACCATTTCTTTCTTTACACACAGCATTAGAACCGCATGGAGATGGGACACATGGCTGGGGTGCATACATTGGTATTGCTAAAAATAAAATTGAATATAGAGGCCCCCATTTTTTTGTTATAAAGAATGCAATTTTCTTTTTCCATAAAAATGATTGCTTACGTTGTTGAGTGGTACACTGAGTAAATGGATCTCCTGTATAACCAGTGGCACACGTACACATTGGAATGTGAGTTATTACATTGCACACAGCATTGGTTCCACAAGAACCTACGCATGGGTCTTGGCATTTCTGATTAATGCAAGCACGATGATTTGAACACTCGTCATTACTTATACATTCTGGTTTGCAATTAGGTGGTGCGCCAATAAATTCTGGGAGACATGAGCATGAAGGTGCGTTGTTAACAACTTTGCACTGAGAATTGAAACCACAAGGTGATGGCTGACAAGGGTTCTGACTTTTTGGTGGATCAATCACTAAAATATTATTTTCATTTGTAGAAAGTGTCAAAGCGACATAAAAAATAAGTTTGTTGAAAATTGTGTAGAAGAGCTTACGCGCAGGAGTGCATCTGATGAATGGATTTCCAGTCATTCTCTCAGGGCAACTACAGATAGGATTATGATTCACTACTTGACAAATTGCTGAGATACCGCAAGAGCCAACACATGGATTACTGCATTTTTGATTAATGCATGATTCTATAGGAGAACAATCAGTGCTAACGATGCATTCTGGTCTGCAAGTTGGTGGACTTCCAATAAAACCAGGGATACATGAGCAAACTCCTTGTCCGTTTATTTCTCGACATTGACTATTAGGGCCACATGGTGATGGGTAACATGGTTGAGTCATCGATGGTTGATCTATTTGAAAGTATTAATGGTTTATAATCACCGTAATTTACTGAGATCTGATTTTTCTTTGCTATGAATAGAAGATATTTTCTAGAAAATCTCCGATCCCATCAAAATATTTTAGTACTCGACCAAAGTTCACGTAAAAAATAACTTCTATACAAAGTAAAAAGAATCAGTCACATTATTGTTTATTGTATTGATACCTCTTACGGGCGAACATGCTACAAAAGCATTTCCTGTCATGCCGCTTGGACAACTGCACATGGGTATGTGATTGTAAACGTTACATAACGCGTTTTGACCGCACGTACCAGGGCAAGGATCAATACATTTGTTTCGGAGACATGCTCTGTTAGAAGGACAATCTGTGTTCAGAACACATTCTGGTCGACAACCTGAATACGGATCTCCGAAATAGTTTGCTTGGCAAGTACAAGAACCGTCATCACAAACAGCATTCGGTCCACAAGGTGATTGACTACATGGGTCTACAGATGTTTCTTGTATAGCTATAATAGAACCAAATATACTTGAATGAGGAAATTTAAGCAATAGGTCTTATATTCTGTATTTTACTTTACGAAGATCTATTAAGGGAAACTATGAAAGAATGGAATAATCTTACATGTGATTGGTTGCAAGACGCAGCTGGTAAATGGATCTCCGGTATAGCTTTGTGGGCAAGAACAAATTGGTACGTGATTATTAACTGAGCACTGAGCGAATACCCCACAGGATCCGGGACAAGGATCTCTGCATTTTTCTCGAATGCAAGCACTATTACTAGGGCAATCAGAGTTTATTGTACACTCAGGTCTACAGTTTGGAGGACTACCGATGTATAATTGTAAACAAGAGCAAGATGGTGTATCTCCAATCGCTCTACATTCTGAAAATGGACCACATGGAGATGGTATACATGGATTTTGTACTCTTGGTAGTGTTACTGGTTCTGTAAAAAATTAATTACGTGTAACGCGTACTGACAACAATAACAATCAAAAAATCGCAACTTAAATTATTGCTGCTGGTGCCAAACTTACTTTGAACAGGGAAACATCTAGCAAATGGGTCTCCAGTATAATCATTTTGACATGTACAAATGGGACTATGATTTATCACTCGACAAGTAGTACTTCTTCCACACGGACTGGGACATGGATTTACACATTTTTGGTTTATACACGCTCTATCCATTGGACATTCTGCACTCACTGTACATTCTGGGCGACAAGAAGGTGGACTTCCAGTATATTGCGGTTGACATGTGCACACAGCTTGCCCGTTAACATTTCGACATAGACTGTTTGGACCACAAGGCGAGGGACGGCATGGGTCCATAGGATCTTTTGCTGTTACTGGATGGCAACGGAAATATAGAATTTTGTGAAATGGTTATTTCTTCTGTTGATTAATAACTTTTTATATTAGATTCTTACCAGCTTGAGATGCAACAGAACAAAAACGGAATGGATCTCCTGAGTATCCAGTGCGGCAGACACACTGGGGCAGATGGTTTGTGACATAACAATCTGCATTTTGACCGCAAGTTCCAGGGCATGGATTTTGACATTTCGATCGAATACAAGCTAAATTCGAAGGACAGTCGGAACTAATGGTACATTCTGGACGACATCCTTCATACGGATTTCCCAAATAATTCGGCAAACATGAACATGATCCGACATTTCCTTGTTCTCTACAAAGGGCATTTGTACCGCAAGGTGACGGTGTGCAAGGATTAACGATTTCGATGGCAGTTTCTAAAAAACAATGATTAAATTGATAATCTTTAATAATAAAACGACTTTCTTAAACACAGGAACTCAACTCACGTTGTTCAAGGATGCATTGCGTGAATGGATCACCACTATACCCAATGGGGCATATGCACATAACAGAGTGACTCACTACTCGACATTCAGCATTTGGACCACATGATCCTAGGCAAGGATCTTTACACTTTTGATTAATGCAGGCTTGCTGACTTGGACATTCGCTATTACTAACACATTCAGGTCTACAGTTTGGTGGAGAACCTACAAATTCTGGCAAACAGGCACATGAAGGTGCCTCGTTCACAATATTGCATTGGGCATTAGGTCCACAAGGAGATGGTTGACATGTATTAATGGCTGGTCTGATAGCTGCAAGTGAAAAGGTTGGTTTAGCATATTATACTTTTCTTTAATAAATACACCACATCGAAGGGAATGGTTCTGTCTCGTGTGCTTACTTATTGCTTCACATATTGTAAACGGAGAACCAGAGAGTCCTGAAGGGCAGCTGCAGAAAGGATTATGATTGACAACTTTACATTCTGCACGCAAGCCACAAGTTCCTTCACAAGGATCAATACATCTTTGATTACTGCATGCTTTATCTCTAGGACAATCTGAGCTAACGACACACTCTGGTCTGCATGAAGGCGGACTTCCAATATAACCTGATACACAGGTGCATACTGCTTGACCATTGATAGGTCTACATCTACTATTTGGTCCGCAAGGTGATGGATTACATGCGTCAGTTGGTCTTTGATCTGTATTTATAACGCATAAGACAAAGGGACATTGAACTAAATTCCTAGATTAATTATCTTTCAGACTTTAAGCTGAAAATAAGAATTTGAATCTATGCACTAATATAAGAGAAGAAGGGAAGGTTCATTTGCGTGATTTAGATGAGTCCATAACTCATGGTCTTATGCTCCTTAAGTTTTAGGAAAATCAGTTAATGCTAAGTTGTTCTACATTGGCCTTGTAATGCCCATGGGGTTATAAGAGGAAAATTTTTGTTTTCGGAAAAATGCGATTCAGGATTCAAGGGTTGAAAATATCCATATATACCGTTTTTTATAGTCGAAACGAAATAAACCTTCTCCTTTTTATCTCGATCAAACATACCTTCTTGAGGAGAGCACAACAGAAAAGCATTGCCTGTCATGCCTGGTGGACAACTACACATTGGCGCATGATCGTACACGTTACATTGTGCATTAGACCCACAAGTTCCAGGACATGGATCTATACACTTGTTTTTCACACAAGCTTTGTTTTGGGGGCAGTCTGAATTAAGAACACATTCTGGTCGGCAACCAGTATAGGGATCTCCTGTATATTCAGCCTGACAGATACAAATTCCATTGTTACATAGGGCGTTTGCTCCACAAGGGAATGGATTACAAGGATCTGTCTCAATGGGTTCTGTTGCTAAAGAAAATAATATTGGATTTATTATTATGCTGCTCAGTAGCTATAGAATTTAGGGAAATAATAAAATAAATCCTTACGTGGTGGTGGCTTTGGATAACAGTTTACAAACGGATCCCCACTAAAACCTTCAATGCAAGTGCAGGATGGAACATGATTAAGAACTGAACAACGAGCTGAAAGTCCGCATAAACCTGGGCATGGATCTCGACATTTTTCATTTAAACAAGCTTGATTACTTGGACAGTCTGAGTTTATTGTACATTCAGGTCTACAGTTAGGTGGGGACCCGATGTATGATGGCGCACATGAACAAGCCGGCAAATTATTTACGTCACGACATTCTGAATATGATCCACACGGTGAAGGTACACAAGGATTTTGAAGCACAATTTTATCTTGTATTGGTTCTGAAAGATGATGAAAGTTAAAATTTAGTCGCAAAATAACTATTTCGGATTGTAGAGTGTTAGTGCATGAAGGTGAGAAGATCTTACTTGGCAGCAAGAAACATCTAGTCAGAGCATCTCCTGTATATCCATTTTTACAGGTACAGATAGGACTGTGGTTTATAACTCTACAGTTTGTACTCAGACCACAAGAAGCTGGACATGGATTTGTGCACTTTTGATTAATGCACGATTTATCTAATGAGCATTCTGTGCTCACAACACATTCAGGTCGACATGCAGGGGGGCTTCCTATAAAGCTGGGTAGACATGAACACACAGCTTGCTCATTTACATTTCTACATTGACTGTAGGGACCACAAGGGGACCTACTACATGGATCTATTTTATCAGCCCGGTCTAAAAAGAAGTTTACTTGTATTTGCAGTACTTAATTGATTGCTATGAAAAAATAATACAAATCTATTAAAATTACCAGGTATTCTGGCTAAACTGCAATAACGGAAAGGATCTCCAGTGTAGCCAGAAATGCAGTTGCACGATGGGGAGTGGTTTATAACTTGACATTCAGCATTTGGTCCACAAGTGCCGAGGCATGGATTTTGGCATTTAGATTGTATGCAAGCTAAATTTGATAGACAGTCTGAATTGACAGTACACTCAGGTCGACATCCTTCATACGGGTTACCTATATACTCTGGCAAACAAGTACACGATCCAGCGCCATTTTGTTCTCTACATACAGCATTAGAGCCGCAGGGTGATGGTGTGCAAGGTGTTCGATTTTCAATGACGACAGCTGTTGATATAATGATCTTAAGGATTAAAATTTCATGATTATTAATGGATAATAGAAAGAAATATTTCTTACGTTGTTCCAGGATGCACTGAGTAAAGGGATCTCCCGTAAAACCAGCTCTACAAACACACATCGGCGTATGACTCACTACACGACACTCAGTATTCGATCCGCAAGACCCAATGCAAGGATCTGTACATTTACGGTTTGTACAAGCTTGGTGGATCGGACATTCACTATTACTAATGCACTCAGGTCTACAATTTGGTGGCAAACCTAAGTACTCGGGTAGGCAGGAACACGAGGGTGAATTGTTTACTACTTGACATTGAGAGTTGGGACCACAAGGTGATGGTAAACAGGGGGATCCTTTTTCCACAGGTCGATCTTCTACTAAAAGAATAGTTACAATTCGAATTTATATAATCTTAATATTACAATCGCAAAGCAGGATTTTCGGTTTTAAACGCATATTGGCAATAGCAAATCCAAAAATTTCATGAATTATTTTGGTTAAAGATATAAGATCATCCTTACTGATTGGATAACACTGGACAAATGGATCACCGGTGTTTCCTGGTAGACAGCTACATATCGGATTGTGTTTTATAACTTGGCATTGTGTCCTGATGCCGCAAGATCCGATACAAGGATTTATGCATTTTTGATTACTGCATGCAAGGTCACGAGAACAGTCGGAACTAAGGGTACACTCTGGCCTACAAGTAGGTGGACTTCCCAAAAAACCTGGTACGCATGAACAAACCGGTTGTTCATTCACGACTCTACACTGACTGTTGGGACCACAGGGTGAAGGGCTGCAAGGATTAGCTGATTTGGGTCCTATAAAAAGAGTGACACTCAAACAAGGTAATCGAAATATTCATGAGCAGCACATTTTCATGATTCAAGCAGAAATTGGTTTGCCAGTCGGCAAAAGACATAATCATTCTTAGGACGTCGATATCTGTCCAACGGATGTCCCAAAAACATCTGATGTTCAGGAGACGTCCTTAACATATGAGACGTCTTTGATTCATCAATTGGACTGACACGGACATCCTAAGGACGTCTTTGGGACGCCCACAGAATGAACAGCTATTTTTACCCACTGGATTATTTTCTAGTTAAAATAGTTACACACCATTTGGTTTTAAACACAGGACAAAAGCATTTCCGGACATTCCTGGTGGACAAGTGCACATTGTTATATGGTTATAAACCATACACTGGGCATTTTGACCACATGTTCCAGGACATGGATCGATACATTTGCTACGAACACAAGCTTGATTAAAAGCGCAATCTGCGTTTAAAACACATTCTGGACGGCACATCGTGTATGGGTCTCCTTTATATTCGGGTAAACATGTACAGAGGCCATCATTACATTGTGAGTTTGGTCCACAGGGGGATGGGTTGCAACGATCTGTTGGGATATTGTTGCTTGCTGGAAGTATATTTTTATTATTGGAGTGATGTAAATGTGCTGATTATAAGTTTGCATGATTTATGTTGAAATTGCACAGAAAAAACAAGGCGTTTGCTTTGCAGCAATATATTTCAAGTCCACTATCTAATTTTCCGTGCACTTAATTGCTAATTTTCGATGTTAACATTACACTTTGTTTTTCCTATGTGTGTGCATTATGATTGGCCGCAGAAACGAAACTGAATTAAAAGTTCCATAAGCAGAGTGGAGGTTTTAGTTTCATCCCAGAACTAGATTTCTTTAGGTTGAAGTATTAGGAACAAATAACCAATAGCGAGGTCCTTATTTGATTTTTTTTTAAATTAAATTTATGCATAAACTATTTAAATAAATTTCGAAGCCTCGAAAGAAATAGTATCTCTAAAAAGTTAGTCAAGAAAAGTTTAAACTTTGTTCTTAAATAATAAACTTCGATTTAGTCGGATTAAAATATTTGCAGTTACTTGTTATACCAGGAAGACTCAGTCACATTAAAAAAAAAACATTAACATGCCTTCAGAATTGACCTGTTAAGCGATTTTTGTCAGAAAAATGGTTATTTCCAACAGTCATCTTGGATTTTTTTTTCAAATTGTCTAGTTCTGGGATTATGGGATGCTTTCTAAAGCAACACTTTTTTTTATATCAAAGTTAAATATTTAATTGAAAATGGCAAAAATGAGATATTTCTGGACTATTTAATTGGCGGTCATCTTAAATTTTTTCTATCCACCATTTACGATTAATTTAAATACAAACTGGAAAAGTTACGTAAATAAAACGTTTTATTCAAATTTCTCCAACAGTAATCTTTTGTCAAACTTTAAGTGTCTGGGGAGATAGCTAAACATCAACCAATTTTGCGAAAAAAAGTACAATGTAAATAAGTATCGCGAGATATTAATTTTATAGAAAGTTAAAATTTCCTGAACATCTTTTTCCTAAAAAACCGCTAGTTTCTTACTAACAATCTTGTAGATTAAGGGAAATCTTGAGATTGTTACTGAAGATTTCCTTAATTGTTACTAAGGATCTAGTGGCTTTTTAGAAAAATGATTTTCAAGGAATTCGAATTTTCTGCTAAGTGAATACCTACCATAAGGACTACCCTGACAACCAACCACAATACTTGGAACTTCAACTTCAATTCCAACCTTTCACAAGGTTTCGCAAAAGCTCTTGCGATCATTTTAGTAAGCTTGATTGTACTTCATTTGTTTTAGTAAACTAAGGTGCAGCATGAATATTCATAAGTTTGTACTCATAAAAGTATCAAGTCTTACTTATTGGTAGAGGTTGACACCTAGTGAATGGATCTCCAGTATAACCGAGAGGACATGTACACGCTGGGGTATAATTATTAACACTGCAAAGAGCATCAAGCCCACAAGAGCCTGCACATGGATCTCTGCACTTTTCCAAAATACAGGCTTTGTTGCTTGGGCAGTCAGGGTTTATGGTACATTCCGGTCTGCAGTTAGGTGGGCTTCCAAAATAGTTGGGTAAACAAGAACATGAAGGTATACCTCCATTATTACGACATTCAGCATTTAATCCACATGGAGAGGGTATACAAGGGTTTTGTACTTGTGTTAAGTCTTTCACAGGCTCTGGAAAATTTATAATTAATTAGGGAGCTTAATTCAATTCCTCTATATTAAAGAGGACTCTCTTAAAGTGAACGTGTAAAACGAACTCTTTGACGTTGGTCGTCTAAACCAGCGATTCCCAAACTATTTCCGACAACAGGATCGGCTGTCGCGACATGAAGATGCCACCCCAGAAGCGGAAGACGAGACAGTCACCTCGATACGAGTAGTAGGGTACTTTCTTTTACCTGCATCGGATGACCCTTTCGTTGTTATGAGATTAAGGCCTCTCACAAAACTGAAATTATGAAAATATGGTTTATCTAAATTTTAAATAGCTGAATCAATTTCCTCATATAATTAGAAAAAGTACAAAAAAAGGTTAATGAAAATCGGTTGATATTTGAAAGAATAATAGAAGTCGCCTGCACGAACGGTAATCAGGTGTCGCCCATTTCGTTCAGGTATTGTTAAAAATTGTAGGGTGGTGGGTCTGCCGCACCTCAGAATGCGCGAAAAACCGTTTGGGAAACGCAGATTCACATCAGCGTTTCCCAACATTTTTTCGCACTTTCCGTGGTGCGTCAGACTTACCACATTACAATTTTTTTACAATACAAGAAACTTAAGAGGTCACTTGACTGCCAGTTGTGCCAGCGATTGTTTGCTTCGCGTGAATTTAAATAAGAAAATTGAAAAAAGTGAAAAATCAGTTAATATCTTCAATCCCAGTGGAAAGATATTGTACTCATTTCCTTTATAACTCATAATATTAAACGATTTTCATCAACCTTTTTTTGGCTTTTTTGAAATTAAACAAAGCAATCGATTTAGCTAATTAAAATTTAATTAAGCTATATAATTATAATTTCAGTTATTTCACCATAAAAATGGAAGAGAGATCCGTTGCAGGTAAAGGAAAGCAGTCTACTACTCTCCGAAAAAAAGTAGCCTTCTACTGTCGGATTATGTTTGAAAATCTCTAGTCTGATCTATAACATCTCTGTTTTTTAAGTTGTCCGCGGACAAGTTTAGTCATTAATACTCTCCAGCTTAGCACATTATTTTTAAATTTATTTGATGCACTTGAAATTCTTTGAGTTCACTCGAATTACTTTAAAATCATTCAAATTGCTTTGAATTCACATTGAATTCCTTCGAATTCTATTAAGTTTTTTAAATTATGCGTATTCTTCTTCATTATTTTAAATTGCTTGGGATACTTTTAAACTCTTTCAAATTTTTGTAAATTTTGCCAAATCTGCTAAATTTTTCTGAATTACCAGATATATCTGACGTCCTCCGAATTCTCTGAATACCTGAAATTCTGGAATTTGCCTAAATTCACGACATTTCCGGAATTATTTTAAAGCCCCTGAAATTCCCTGGTAATGCAAAGGTTTTAGAGATACACAAAAAAATTAAAAGAATTCAGGAGTTTCAGGAATTCAGAATATTTAAGAAATTCAGGGGATTGAGAGAATTTAAGAAGTTTCTAGAATTCAGAATATTCAAGAAATCCACGAAGGAATTCTTTTTGGAGAATTAAGCAAAGTCAGAAAAGTCAGAATATTTAAGGAATTTATAGAATTCAATGAATTTGGTAAATTCAGAGTATTGAGAGAATTCAAGAAATTCAGAATATTCAAGGATTTTAGAGATTTTCAGGAATTCAGGAAATGCTGAACATGCGAGAAATACAGTATAGTCATGAAATGCCAGAAAATCACGGAATGCAGAATATTAAAGGATTTGAGTAAATGCAGATAAACTGACGATCTCAGAGAATTCAACGTACTCAGAGAATTCAAGGAATTTAGCAAATTCAGCGAATTCAGCAAATTGAACGAATTCCGAAAATTCAACGAACTCAGGAAATCCAACGAATTCAGGAAATTTAACGAATTCAGGAAGTTCAATGAATTCAGGAAATTCAACGAATTTAGGAAATTCATATGATTTAGGAAATTCATGGTATTCAAGGAATCCAGGGAACCTAAGAAATTCAGAGAATTCAAGAAATTCAGAGAATTCGATGAATTCAAGACATTTAGAGAATTCGAGGAATTCAAGAAACTCAAAGAATTCAGAAAATTGAAGGTATTCAGGCGATTCAATAAGTTCGACAATTAACAAAATTCAGGATGTTCAAAGAATTAAGGGAATTTAGGGAATTTAGAATACTCTAGCAATTCAGAATATTTATCAAATTCAGAGATGTAAACGTATTCAAGGAATTAAGAAAATTAAGGAATGTCGTGGAATTTAGAGTATTCTGAAAATTCAAAATATTTAACTAACTCAGAAAATTCATAGAATTCGCGGAATTCAGGAAACCTAAAAAAACTCATAATTCACGGAACTCTAAGTTTTCGGGAAATTCAAGGACTTCTAGGAATTAAAGAAATTCAAAGAATTCATGAAATGCAGGGTATTCAGGAAACTCAAAAAATTCAACAATTCAAGAAATTCAGAGTGTTCAAGGAATTGAGGGAATTGAGGAAATGACGGGGAATTCCGAGTGTTCTGGGTATTCAGGATATTCAACGAATAAAGAGAATTCAACGATTTCAGGAAATCTATAGAATTTTGGGAATTCAGGGAATTCACGAAACGTGAATAATTCAAGAAATTCACGGAATTTAAGGAATTCATGAAATTAAAAGTACTCAGGCAATTCAAGTAGTTCGGCAATTCAAAAAATTCAGGGTGTTCAAGGAATTGAGGGAAATTGAGGAAATGACGGGAAATTTAGAGTGGTCTGGGGGTATTCAGGATATTCAACGAATTCAGAGAATTCAACGAATTCAGAGAATTCAACGAATTCAGAGAATTCAACGAATTCAGAGAATTCAACGAATTCAGAGAAT
>JAUELO010000331.1:102173-113645 GCA_032357855.1 Amphibolips quercusostensackenii
CCGGGAAAACAGGAACATTGGTAGCTGCCAAGAGTATTCGTACAATGGGCAAAAATATCACAGGGTCTGTACTTGCACTCGTTCTCATCTGCAAAACATGAACATGAATAAACGGTTAACAGTGAACTTGAACCTCCGAACGGAACTTTAATATTAAGGTCTTGACCGATCTGCTGTGCGCCACGGGTCTTTCTGAACTCTATAATGATCGGTTAGCAATTTCTGTTGCTTGTACTACAAAAAGCACCGCAGGCATTGGTACCAACCTGGAACTTGGCAATTGCAGCCTCCAAAGCCATCGTTGCAGTGACAGACTGAGTCGAGGCAAACTCCGTTTTGACACGGGGTTCCATCTTCTTTGGTGCAGTCGTCTGAAATTGAAAATTTTTACGAAATTGGTACCTAGGAGTCAAACCTTCTTTTGAAAAATTTAGTGAAAGGTTATTAAAGAAAAATAGAAGACATTGAGGTGCTAAACTCTTTGAACTATTCGGGAATGAGTAGTAAGTGAAATCAGTCACGAAGTCTGAATGAACGGCAAGTTACTATTGCTCAAGACTTAAGAAAATGTATGTTGGAAACATTCTAAGGTGATTTATTAAGAGCATAATAACTAAACTACCTAGTTTAGATCAGTTGATCTCAATTTCAGATCATTTGTCAAGACTGTCTGGGCAAATAGTGCTTTCTCTTACCTGTACACTTTAGTCTAGTGCGCTGCTCATCTGTTCCTTGAAAACAATCTACATGATTGTCACAGAGTTTCGACAGCTCTAAAAGCTGTAGGATGTCTGTCGATTGGTTGATTTGGCAGCCAAAGTATCCGTCCTCCAGATTTAGAAAGAACACTTCTCTCCTCAATCCATGGCCGAATCCATTGTGTGAATCGGCCTGTGGTATTAACTATTTGGTTTAAAAGTGAAAGAAAAGATCTTGTGTAAGGTAAACGTAATAATGTTGATAGACAACTATTAGAGACTGGAGAGTGAATAATATTGATATATACGAGTAATAGCAATCCGGAACAGGTTCCCTGTATTTATTCGACAATTATTGTATACACCACGGTCGGAAATTATCTACACGCCTATAGCGCGTGCGATACTAAAAATCACCAAAGCACTTGAGAAACGATAATTCCGTCGAAAGTGAAGTGAAGTCTTTCTGAAACGGATATATCACTTTTTGATTGGTATAAACAATTATCATGAACAAAATTATCGTGTCAAAGTCGCGTAGATAATTTGCGACGGTAGTTATAAATAAAAGACAACACTTTTGCAGAAAAAACAACACCAACATATAATATGCAAAGAAAGTTGTTTCTCCTGTTCTTTGTACCGTGAAATCAAAGAGCAGATTCGCGCGTGGTTACGGAAGTGGTCAATTTCAGAGGGACGTCTCCCTCTGTAACGAACTTGGAAATTCAAATTGGAACCGTTACGCGCCATAAAAATGGTTATGATCTAGTATTGTGCAAAACTTATGTATACTCACTGGATACGAAGAAAAAAGTATCCACACCACCAACGGCCAAAGATGTTTCATCTTTGCTGCAAAATAAAAAAATGTTCACCATTAACTCTGGGTCCAATTTGCCTTCTTGCATGAGGCAATTTCTCAGCCACACTTTTATAGTTTTGTGTATGATTTAGTATTTGTCTTAGACACTTTTTAGATGATTGTTTATATATTTTTCCCACTCATTTCTAGGCTTATTCTACTATTAACAACTATGTTCTCTAACCGGCATTTAAATGACACCGGCATTAAAAGGAACATGAAGACGTTCGTATCTTCCTTCTGCGTTAATACCAGAACTTTAATGATCTTCTGAGTTATGCACTATTCACTGTTAATTTCCGTTTCTAAATTACCAGTTCGCGCACTGAAATAGAAGCACTCACTGAAACAAAAACACTCAAATGAAGATCCACTGCGGTAAAAAATCTGAGATGAAAGCACTCACAGAAATGAAAACATTGAGGTAATCGCATTTATCTAATCACGAACTACAGCTGCACCAGACTTGCCGCTTAAAAATGAACTTGAACTTGTCTTGACAAACTTCCGTCTCTTCCAGAACGTCGAGCCATAAACGAAAAGTTGGAACTTGGAATTAAAATAAAAAAATAAAAAAACTCGGGAAAAAAATGTTGATTGAAGTTAATGATCATTATGTTGGGAAGTCTTTAGGGACAAGTGAAACCGGCATTGTTACAGGTATCACATCGTTTCTGATCAAATTCTGGGGGAATGTTTCTTCCTCGAGGTGGAATGACTAAACGAGTTGGTTAGAGTTGAGAGGACGAAGAATGGATAGGATAGGCTCAGATAGGCTCTAAGGTGGTGGAGTTGGTGGAATAAGGAGGAAGGAGTAATAAAGGAGGGCGTGCGAGTGCGATGCACCTGTGGCCCTCTTGCCCCTCTCCCCTCTCTTCCGCACCCTCTTCCACCACCAGCAAACACCGGCAACAGGTAAGTACAAAGTCACAGCTGCGATACGAAGCCCTCTGCGAAGGCCGCTTCTTTTTTCATCAATTTCCACCTGTACCTGTTTCTACCACTGCTTTTCTCATTGTTTTTTTTTAGCGAGAAGGGATTTAAACATTTTTTATTTTAATGTCTTATTTGTTATTAAAGAATATCAACATTGTTGCACTTTTTTTGTAGGAAGATTGTTAAAATTTCGGATTGTTTTTCACAAACCTAGAGGAATACATTCTTTTAAACAAAATTACTGCACTAAATTAAATATTAAATGCTTTAAGTTCCTAGCAATTTAAGGAAAAATATTGCATTTTTAGCAAAATAGATGAGTTTTTAATCGAATAATTGAATTTTCAACCTAGTTGAATTTGCAAGTGAAAAAATTAGTTTCCAAAAAAAAATTGGAATAGTTGAATTATGAGTTTAAAAAATTAATTTACAAAAAAGGCATTTTAAACAAAAAAGTTTAGTTTTCTATCAATGATATAAATCATTAAGGAAAAAGTAAATTTTTAAAAGACAGTTTAACTTTAAACTAAATAGTTGAATTTTCAATCGGAATAAATTTATTTTTAACTAAGCAGTTGAATTTTCGACTAACAAGATAAATTTTTAACCGAGACGATTAATTTTTTACTAAAAAAGACCAATTTTGTAACAATAGTTGGATTTTGAACTAGAAAATATAAATTTTCAATAAAAAATAAAAAAGTTTTATTTTCACTTTATGAAAATTAATTTTCCTACAAAAAAACAACGATTTTAACCCAAGAAATGAATTTTCAACTAAAATAAAAATTTCTAATAAAAGAAAATCATTTTTTTAAAAAGTAGCTTAATTTTCAACCAAGTAGTTGAAATTTTAACCAAAACAAATTAATTTTAATAAGACAGTTGAATTTTGAACTAAAAAGATAAATTTTTAATTTAGAAGACTAATTTTCTGCTGAAAAATTTGAATTTTTAAACAATAGTTGGATTTTCAACTAGAAAATCTCGATTGTGAATAAAAAATGGAAAATTTAATTTTTTAGTTAGAAAAATCGATTTTACAAAAAATAACAACGAATTTTCAACAATTTCAACCCAAGAAATAAATTCTCAACTAAAATCCTAAATCTTTAATAAAAAAATTAACTTTTAACACAAAAATTCAATTTTCAACCAAGTAGTTGAATTTTCAACCGAAACAAATTAATTTTTAATGAAATAGTTGAAAATTAAACAAAAAATATGAATTTTCAATCTAGAAGATTAATTTTTTACTAAAAAAGTTGAATTTGCGAACAAGAAATGGATTTTCAACAAGAAAATCTCAATTGTGAATAAAAAATGGAAAAGTTACATTTTCAGTTAAAAAAAATAATTTAAAAAAAAACAACAACCAATTTTTAACAATTTCAACACAAGAAATAAATTTCTATTTAAAATAGTAAATCTTTAATAAAAAATTAATTTTCAACACATAAATTCAATTTTCAACGAAGCAGTTGAATTTTCAACCAAAAAAAAATAATTTTCAACAAAACAGATCAAAATTTTAACTAAAAATATGAATTTTAAATGTAGACAATAATTTTTTATTTAAAAAGTTGAATTTTCGAACAATAGTTGGAATTCCAACTGAAAATATTAATTGTAAATAAAAAATGGAAAAAGGTAATTTTCAGTTTAAAAAAATTAATTTTCCAAAAAATAAGAACAAATTTCCAAGAATTATAACTCAAGAAATAAATTTTCAAATAAAATAGTAAATCTTTAATAGAAAATTAATTTTCAACGAATAAATTCAATTTTCAATCAAGTACTTAAGTTTTCAACAAAAACAGATTAATTTTCAACGAAACAGTTATATAACAAAATAAAAATATAAATTTTAAATGGAAGTATTAATTTTTCACTCACAAAATTTAATTTTCGAACAATATAGTTGGAATTTCAACTAGAAAATATCAATGGTGAATAAAAAATGAAAAAGTTACATTTTCAGTTAAAAAAAAGAATAATTTTTTGAAAAACAACAACGAATTTTTAACAATTTTAACGCAAGAAATAAATTTTCAACTAAAATCATAAATCTTTAATCCAAAATTAGTTTTCAACAAAAAAATTCAATTTTCAACCAAGTATTTGAATTTTCAACCAAAAAAGATTAATTTTCAACGAAATTGTTAAAAATTAAACTAAAAATATGAATTTTCAATCTAGGAGATTAATTTTTTACTAAAAAAGTTGAATTTTCAAACACTAGATGGTTTTTTAACGAGAAAATCTCAATTATAAATAAAAAATAAAAAAGTTAAATTTTCAGTTAAAAAAAATTATTTTTTTTTAAAACAACAACAAATTTTTAACAATTTTAACACAAGAAATAAATTTTTAACTAAAATCATAACTCTTTAATACAAAATTAGTTTCCAACAAAAAATTCAATTTTCAATCAATTAGTTGAATTTTTAACCAAAATATTAATTTCCAACGAAACAATTAAATTTTAAACTAAAAATATAAATTTTAAATTTAGATAATAATTTCTTATTTGAAAAGTTGAATTTTTCAACAATAGTTTGAATTTCAACTAGAAAGTATTAATTATGAATAAAAAATGAAAAAGGTAATTTTAAGTTAAAAAAAATTAATTTTCCAAAAAATAAGAACGAATTTCCAAGAATTTCAACCCAAGAAATAAATTTTCAACTAAACTAGTAAATCTTTAATAGAAAATTAATCTTCAACAAATAAATTCAATTTTCAACCAAGTAGTCGAGTTTTCAACAAAAACAGATTAATTTTTAACGAAACAGTTATATTTTAAAATAAAAATATGAATTTTATATCTAGATATTAATTTTTTTTTCAAAAAGTTGAATTTTCGAACAATAGTTGAAATTTCAACTAGAAAATATCAATGGTAAATAAAAAATAAAAAAGTTAAATTTTCAGTTGAAAAAATTAATTAAAAAAAAAAATAACAATGAATTATCAACAATTTCAACACAAGAAATACATTTTTAACTAAAATAATAATTCTTCAATGAAAATTATAAATTTTTAACAATATAATTTATTTTTTAACCAAGTAGTTGAATTTTTACTTAAAGCAGTTAAATTTTAAATTAAAAAGAATAAGTTTTAATGTAGAAGATTAATTTTCTACTAAAAAAGTTACATTTTTGAACAAAACTTGGATTTTCAACTGAAAAATCTCAATTGTGAATAGAAAATGAAAAAGTTATATTCTTAGTTAAAAAAAATGATTTTTCAAAAGAAAACGAATTTTCAAAAATTTCAGTACAAGAAATAAATTTTCAACTTAAATAATAAATCTTTAATAAAAAATTAATTTTTAACCAAGCAGTTGAATTTCCAACCAAAAAAAATTAATTTTCAACGAAACAGTTAAATTTTAAATTAAAAAGATTAATTTTCAATATAGAAGATTAATTTTCGACTAAAAAAGTTACATTTTCGAACAAAATTTAGATTTTCAACTAGGAAATCTCGATTGTGAAGAAATGGAAAAAATAATTTTTCAGTAAAAAAAATTGATTTTCAAAAAAATAACAACAAATTTTCAACAATTTCAACCCAAGAAATAAATTTTCAACTAAAATCATAAATCTTTTATAAAAAAAAATTAATTTTCAACAAATAAATTCAATTTTCAATCAAGGAGTTGAATTTTCAACCACAACAGATTAATTTTCAATGAAACAGTTAAAAATTAAACTAAAAATATAAATTTTCAATCTAGAAGATTAATTTTTTTTCTGAAAAAGTTGAATTTTCGAACAAAACTTGAATTTTCAACTAGAAAATCTCGATTGTAAATGGAAAATGGAAAAGTAAATTTTTCAGTAAAAAAAAATTGATTTTCCAAAAATAACAACAAATTTTTAACAATTTCAACCCAAGAAATAAATTTTTAACTAAAATCATAAATCTTAAATAAAAAATTAATTTTTGACAAATAAATTTAATTTTGAACCAAGTAGTTAAATTTTCAACCGAAACTGATTCATTTTTAACGAAACAGTTAAATTTTAAACTAAAAATATAAATATTTAATCTAGAAGATTAATTTTTTCACTAAAAAAGTTTAATTCTTGAACAATAGATGGGATTTCAACTAGAAAATATTAATGTGAATAAAAAATGTAAAAGTTAATTTTTCGGTAAAAAAAATTATTTTTCCAAAAAATAACAGCAAAGTATCAACCATTTTAACCCAAGAAATGAATTTTCAACGAAAATCATAAAGTTTCAATAAAAAAAGAGTTTTTGTCAAATTAATTAAATTTCAACCAAGTTGTTGAATTTTCAACGAAATCAGAATTATTTTCAACAAAACCATTAAATTGTTAAACCATAAGATAAATTTTCCACATAGATGACTAATTTTCTACTAAAAAAAATGAATTTTCGAAAATATTTTTTTTCTCAACTAGAAAATATGAATTTTCAATAAAAACAAAAGAAGTTAAATTTTCAGTTAAAAAAATTAAATTTTCAAAAAAAAAAGAATAAATTTTCAATAATTTCGACCCAAAAAATAAATTATCAACTAAAATCATAAATTTTCAACAAAGAAAAATGCATTTTTAGCAAAGTAATTAAATTTTCAACCAAATAGTTGAATTTTCAACGACAAAAAATCAATTTTTAACAAGAAAGTGCAACTTTTATCAAAATTGTTAAATTTTCAAACAAAAAAGTTTTTAAAGAAACCGTTAAATTTTCAATTAAAAAAAAATTTTCAACTAGAAGATTAAGTTTTTACAAAAAAAGATAGATTTTTAAACTTTAGTTTGATTTTTAATTAAAAGTGGATAAAATAAATTTTTAGCTTAAAAAAATTAATGAATAAACAAAAAAACAACAAATTTTTAACAATTTTTACACAAGAAATGAATTTTTAAGAAAATAATTCCATTTTCGACCAAGTAGATGAATTTTGAATGACAAAAAATTAATTTTCACAAAGTAATTCATAATTCAGCCAGCAATTGAATTTTCTACAAAAAAAAAAAAATAATTTTGAACAAAATATTTTAATTTTCAAAGAAAAAGAAAAATCTTTAACAAAGTAGTTCAATTTTTAAACACCTAGTTGAATTTTAACCAAATACTAAAATTTCCTATCAGAATAGTTAAATTTTTCGTCAAAAAAAAAAAAAAAAAAAAAAATTATGAACTCTTTATGCAAATACAAAATTTAAACAAAAATTAATTCGTAGCTAATAATATTATAGTCGACATTTTAACCGAAAAGAATGAACTTTTAACCAAAAATAGTGTGCCACGATAAATAAACAGGAATTTTTATAAATTATAAACTGAAGAAGAATATTTTAAATAAAAACTAAAGTTTATTTTTATTATTTTTGAAATTTCTTCGCGAATTTTAAATTAATAATATAAATAAATTTTGTTATTAATTTTAGTGTAGTACCAGTTTTTGTTGATAATTAAACAAATTTTATATATTATGTTAAATTAATGAGAAGATTAAAGCTTAGAAAGCTAAAGAGAAAAGTGTCAAAACCACATCTTAATTTTACATTACTACCTCTAATTATGTAATAAATAGCCCACCATTATATCACACAGTAGTTACTCATAACTCATAATTGTATTATCATTTCCTTTGGCTGTGGTTAGCAGAGGTTCCTGTCACAGAGGCACGCATCATTCATTTTTTAATAATTATAATTATCCTCAACTCGAAACGAAGAAAATATAGAAATTGTTATAATTATAAAAATTGTTATTATCATTAAAAAGATATTGTAGATTTATTAATTAAAATTTTTTCTTTGTGAAATTAAAAAAAATTCAGTTGTTATTGTACCAAATATAAGAAATTATTTTCATATTTATATAACACAAACCTCTAATGAGAAATAATGTTGTTAACAAAAAAAAAATTATCAACAAGACAGTTGAAATTTTCAATCCAAAAGGAAAAATTTTCTATCCGAAAGACAAATAATGAACAAAATAGTTCAATTTTCAAAAAAAGAAAAATTTCCAACAAAATATATCAATTATTGAAAAAATAATCAAATTTGCAATAAAATAGTTGAATTTGTAACTGAAACAATAAATCTTCGAAGAAAAGAGTTAAATTTTCAGTTGAAAAAAATAATTTTCTACCAAAAAAATTTTCATCTCAAAATAATCAATCTTCAACCAAAATTAAAATGGTTTAAATCTTTAGTTAGAAAAATAAATTTTCAACCAACAATGGAATAGTTCAATTTTCAGTGGAAAAAAATAATTTTCTACCAAAAAAATTTTCATCTCAAAATAATCAATCTTCAACCAAAATTAAAATGGTTTACATCTTTAGTTAGAAAAAAAATTTTCAACCAACAATGGAATAGTTAAATTTTCAGTTGAAAAAAATAATTTTCTACCAAAAGAATTTTCATCTTATAATGATCAATCTTCAACCAAAAGTAAAATAGTTCAAATATTTTGTTAAAAAAAAAATAAATATTCATGCAACCATGGAATAGTTAAATTTTCAGTTGAAAAAAAATTATTTTCTACCAGAAAAATTTTCATCCAAAAATGATCAATCTTCAACCAAAAGTAAAATGGTTTGTTAGAAAAATAAATTTTCAACCAACAATGAAATAGTTAAATTTCCAGTTGCAAAAAATAATTTTCTACCAAAAAAATTTTCATCTAATAATGATCAATCTTCAACCAAAAGTAAAATAGTTTAAATCTTTAGTTCAAAAAATTAATTTCTAGCCAGATAACTTAATATTAAACTAAAAAAGATAGAGTATCAATAAAAAATGGAATAATTAATTTATTAGTCAAAAAATTACTTTTCATAACAAAAAAAAATTTCAACAAAATAATTACATTTTTTAACAAAATAGTTCAATTTTTTACAAGAAATATTAATTTTTAAACAGGGAGTTTAATTTTTTACTAAAAAAAAACGAGTTTTGAAAAAAAGACATAAAATTTCAACATTTCAGTTGAATTATCAACAAAAAGCATAAAGCTTCAACCAAAAAGATTAACTTTCTCACAAACAAAATAGACGATTTTTCGAAAACATAGATGAATTTTCATTTAAAAAAAATTTTACCAAAAAATGAAATAGTTTAATTTTTAAAAAAATTTAAAAGAAGTAGTTAAAAACTATGTGGATTACCTATGTAAATTACTGCGAATTAACTGGATTACTCTGGATTAAAAGTGGATTAACGTGGATTATAGTCGTTTGAAATGGATTACAATGGATTATCGTGGATTAACTTAGATTATGATTGGATTATCCTGAATTATATGTGGATTACGCTGGATTACGCTGGATTACAGGTGGATTACACTGGACTACCAGTACGGAATTCCGAGCAGTCCAGCATAACAATTCAAGCTCAGTTCAAAAATTAATTTTCAAAAAAAAAATGAATAAAAAAAAATGAATTTTCAAAAAATGAATAAATTTTCAAAAAAGTGTTAAATTTTTTACCAAAATATTCTAATTTTTAATCAGAAATATAAATTTTTAATCAATCAAATTAATTTTCTACCAAAAAAGTCGAATTTTTAACAGACTACATGAATTCTCCTTAACATGGTAGATTTTTCAATCTGAAAAGATAAATATTTTACTGTAAAGTGAATAGTTAAAATTCCAGTTAAAAAAGTTAATTTGAAATTTTTAAAAACAAGTTTTTAATAATATATTTAAATTTTCTACAAAGTAGATTGACGTTTCACCAAATAGTTGAATTTTTAACGAAAAATATGATAAAGATTATACTGGATTACAAATGGATTAGGCTGGATTATATTAAAATTGAAGTGGATAACAAATGGATTGTACTGGATTTTAGGTGTCCTAACCTGGATCACAAGTTGATTACCCTGAATATCAATTGGATTCAGCTGGATTATAGATGGATTTCAGTGGTTAATTAGTGGATTACTCTAGATTATCTATGGATTACAAGTAAATTATCCTGGATTATATTTAGATTGATCTGATACAAGTGGATTAATATAGATTTTAGGTGTCATACCCTGGATTACAAGTTGATTACCCTGTATATCAAATGGATTATCCTGGATTATAGATGAGTTTTAGTTGTTCATTAGTGGATTACTCTGGATTAAATGTGAATTACAAGTGAATTATATGTGGATTATAAGTGGATTATTCCGGATTATATATAAATTGATCTGTATTATAAGTGGATTACTGTGGATTGCAGGTGTCCGAATCTGGATAACAAGTAGATAACCATGAATATCAAGTGGATTAATCTGGATTATAGATGTGTTTCAGTGGTTAACCAGTGGAATACGCTGGATTATATGTGTATTACAAGTGAATTACACTAAATTATATTTAGATTAATATGATGAAAGTGGATTATAATGGATTGCAGGTGTCTGAATCTGGATTACAAGTTGATTACACTGGATATCAAATGGATTACGCTGGATTCTAGATGAGTTCCAGTGGTTAATCAGTGTGTTACGCTGGATTACAGGTGGAATACAAGTGGATTACCCTGAATTATATTTAGATTGATCTGATACAAGTGGATTACGCTCGATTGTAGGTGTCCTAATCTGGAGTACAAATTAATTACCCTGCATATCAATTGGATTAATCTGGATTATAGACTTATTTCAGTGGTTAACCAATGGATCACGCTGGATTACATATGGATTATAACTAGATTATCCTGAATTATATTTATATTGATCGGGATTATAAGTGGATTACCCTGGATTGTCGGTGTCCAAATCGGGATAATAAGTTGATTTTCCTGAATAATAATTGCATTAAGCTGGATTATAGATTAATTTCAGTGGTTAATTAGTGGATTACGATGGATTATATGTGGATTACAGGTAGATTGCCCTGGATTATATTTATTTGATATGATACAAGTAGATTATTTTGAATTGTATGTGTCCTAATCTGGAGTACAAATTAATTAT
>JAUELO010000331.1:117854-139855 GCA_032357855.1 Amphibolips quercusostensackenii
AAATACCTGCTCACGTCGTTTAAATAAAAAACTTCTGAGAAATTTTTTTAAAGCAACCCCGCGGCGGAATGTTTTCAATAAAAGACTTGGAATTTTATTATCCTACATTACTGAAAGAATAATGAAGAGTAATAAAAAATTTTAAGTCTATATACTTAAACTCTATATTTGGTAGTGAGCTGTGACACAGATACAAAGTTTATGATCCGGTCGTTAGCATAATCATGTCACAATATCGCGTTAGTCAGTAAGCACCCAATACACACATGTAAAAACAGAAACGGCATATTTTTCATGTATAAATCGTATAATTTGCAGGTGTGTATGAGTAATTTTAAATCAAGTGACGCCTACACTTAAGGTTGCAAAATCGTACGCGTATCTTCATTTATACTGATTTTATCAAAGACCATTTAATTTTCAAGATATTTTTCTTGTAAAATTTTATTATTTTTTAGAAATAAGTTTGAATATTTTCTTTTTAATGTTAAAAAAATATACTTTTTAAAGTCTGACCATTATTCTGATTGGTAACCTGACCATTATTCTGATTGGTAACCTGACCATTATTCTGATTGGTAACCTAGAAATTATTCGTATTAGTTCAGAGTTTCACAGGATGTAAATTTTTTAATTTTTTCATAAATATACAAGGAATTTTAGAATTTTGTGCAGTACTTGAAAATATATGATCTAAAATTCATGAAATCTTATTAAATATTTTTATAACAAATATTCTTGCTGACTAAGCAAAATAATTACAAAATTTATTTACTTTTCTTTGAAATACTAAATTGTAGATATGAAAGTGTTCTGGTTTTTATGAACAGTTATCCAGCTGAATATGAAATAGGAATTCTTCCCCATAACAGCTTCTTCGGAAGCATTGTTGTTAAAGATAGTATCGCCATTTGCACGAACGACTCAAGTAAATAGTGCACAGGATGTACACCGTTAGAGTCAGACACTATTTTTTACTTCCTTCTATAAATTTGTTGTAAGAGACGGAAGAAATTTTGTTTACTGATTTGAAATTGCTAGATTATTTTTATCTATTAAGCTCAAAGTTAAGATAATTTCCAATATAATAGATACTAAATCCAAAAATATAATATGTTTCACTAACAAAAATAATATTATTAATATTCATCAATTACCAATTTAAAAAATTTCCAAAATAAAATTTCACCAGATAAGCTATTCAAATAATAAAAATTAATCGAATGTCAAATGAATCATCAGTTTCCAAATTAGTCTACAGCCTGAAATCTACTTCCTACAACCAATTTTTGACATTTATTAGCATGCCTAACATCAATAACATCCACAATTTATTATAATCCCAACCTACGGATTGCTAATTCAAAATTTATATTTTCATTCAACATTTATGGATCGTTTCCGACTAAAATATCTATGATAAATGGCGGTACAACCAGCGCGAGTACTATTAAAAATCGCTGCTGACTTTGAAAGATGATAACTCTTTAAAAAAGGAGTGAAAAAATGTTTACAAAAATTCTTGGAAAGCTTATGAGATTCCGCGTCAAATGGCCTCTAGCAGAGATATTTTGATTCTTTTCAAAAGAATATATCGCATGAGAAGTTTTAAAAAAATGCAAAAATTTATCGAATTTTGTACCTCGACTTCAACTTGTGATAACACCTAGAAAAAATGTAGCAAAAACTTTAAATTTGCACCAAATAGTCTTCCAAGTCTTATTTTTAACTTAAAAAAATAAAAGTTTAAAAATCTTCATAGGTTCTCGAGATATGCCTAAAAATGTCCAAGCGAGTCTGCATCAAGTTTCAATCCGGGAGCACCGCTGTCGGCCGCGGCAGGCTCGACGACTAAAACTTGTCACAGAAACGCTTGCACATTTATAGTCATATCTCGGGAACCCATAAAGATTTTTAAAAAGATATTAGCTTAAATTGAAGGTAAGATCTCAGAGAATTTTGTATTTTAATTTTAGTTTTTTTTCCAATATTTCCTTAAGTCACAGTACGAGTTAAAGTTAGAGTACAAACTCTGAGACATTCTCGGTGATGACCGCTTTCGCGGCCGACACGACAGGGGTGCCGCTGCTTGACGCAAAAACGCTTGGACATTTTTAATCATATTTCGGGAAGCCGTAAAGTTTTCTGAAATTTCATTAGCTTTAATTAAAAATAAAATCACAAGAAATATGGTGTCTTAATTTCAACTTTTTTCACGAATTTCCTAAGTCGCATTACGAGTTAAAGTTAAGGTACAAACTCTGAGACATTCTCGGTGATGACCGCTTCCGCGGCCGACACGACAGGGGTGCCGCCGTTTGATGCAGAAACGCTTAGACATTTTTAGTCATATCTCGGGAACTCATAAACATTTTTAAAGAGATATTAGCTTAAATTAAAGGTAAGATCTCAAGGAATATGGTCTCTCAGCTTTGAATTTTTTTCTACTGATTTCCTAGGTCACAGCACAAGTTAAAGTTAAGGTAAAAACTCTGAGACATTCTTGGTGATGACCGCTTCCGCGGCCGACACGACAGTTGGTCTCGCTGCTTGACGCAGAAACTTTTGGATATTTTTAGTCATATCTCAGGAACTCGTAAAGATTTTTGAAAACTTATTAGCTTAAATTAAAGATAAGATTACAAGGAATATGTTCTCTTAATTTCAGCTTTTTTCACGAATTTTCTAAGTCACATTACTTGTTAAAGTTAAGGTACAAACTCTAAGACATTCTCGGTGATGACTGCTTCCGCGGCCGATACAATAGTGGGTCCCGCCGCTTGACGCAGAAACGTTCCAACCTTTTTAGTCATATCTCGGGAATCCGTAAAGATTTTTAAAAAGTTATTGGCTTAAATCAAAGGTAAGGTCTCCAGGAGTATTGTCTCTTAATTTTAGTTTTTTTCCTACCAATTACTCAAGTCACAGCAGGAGTTAAATTTAAGGTAAAAACTCTTGAGAAATTCTCGGCGATGACTGCTTCCGCGGCCGACACGACAGTGGGTCCCGCCGCTTGACGCAGCAACGCTTGGACATTTTAAGTCATATCTCAGAAACTTATAAAGATTTTTTAAGTTTTCTGGGCTCAAATCAAAGATAACACTTTAAAGACGATAATTTATAAATTTAAGATTTTTGCTACTACTTTTCTAGGTCGTGCCATGAGCTAAAGTCGAGGTAAAAAATTCTAGAAATTCTTGATTTTTTTTTTAAACTTCTCACGCGGTATATTTTTTTCTAAAGATCGAAAATTCCTCTATTAGAGGTCATGTGACGCGGAATTTTATAAGGTTTAAAATGACTTTTTAAAAAAATTTCTCGTTTTTTTTATTGAAAGAGTAATTACGTTTCAGAGTTTCTGAAGGTAGTGTAGAATTGCATAATATTGATTTTCATAATTGATATACTTGATAAAATAAACAATAATTACATAGAACGGATTCAGTGAACTATCGATTTTAAAAGTAAAAAGATCATTCAGCGATGAAGTTGAGTCGGTTTCTTAGAGATTTCTTTTTCATTCATGTCGCCCACGATATGATCTTTTAAGGAAGCTTGCAAGACCTGACTGACGTTCTTAGGGTGACGAGAAAGTGTGTGTCTAAAGTCTAAATACATCCTGGACTGGTTCTTTCCTTTTTTAAAAGAAGAAGTAGTTCTTCAATTGCGTTACAAAATCGAAACAAAAAATTACATGGGAGACAGTGATCATTTGAAAAAGGATAGTCATATATAAGGACAATTAGATCATACCGTCCAAAAAAAGAAAACGATATACAACCTAAAAAATTTAATCTTAAGCGAAAAATTTTATTTTTAACCAAGAAAGATGACTACTGTACCAAAAATATGGATTTTTTTATCCAAAAAGACGAATGTTTAAGAAAAGAGTTGAATTTAGGAATTTAAATATGACTTTCAACCAAGAAGATTAATTTTACACCAAAAGAAAAATTTTCAACAAAATACAGGAATTAAAAAAAAAAATACAAGGTTTTTAACCAAGAATGGAATTGCGTGATTTGGGGTAAAATTATTATTTAGAAAAAAATTAATTTTTAGCCAACAATGATGACTTTTCTACTGAAAAAGATGAACTTTATAATCAAAAAATCAAGAAAGATGATCTTTTACCCAAATAGATGTATTTGAAACAAAATAATTGAATTTTCAACAAATAGTTAAATTTGTAACTAAATAGCTAAATTTTCAACCTTCAAAGATAAATATTTAACCAAGAAGATTATTTTTCAATTAAAAAAACACATTTTTACCCCAAAAAAAATTTGTCAGACAACAAAAAAAAGTTTCTACCAAATTGTTATATTTTAAAACCAAAAAGAAGGTTTTCTACAAAAACAGTTGAGTTTTCAACCAGAAAGTATGAATTTTCAACAAAATTATTTATTTTCATCAAAAATATTAATTTTCTACCAAAAAAACGAAGTTTTAAAAGATACATAAATTCTTAACTAACAAAGATATATATTTGACTTAAAAAAATGATTTTTTAACTAAAATGGTGAATTTTCAACTAAAAAAAGAATTTTTACCAAAGTAATACATTTTTAGACCCAAAAGACGAATTTTCTATGTAAGAATTAAATCTTCAAAAAAACAGTTAATTTAAAAAAAAAATTTGATTTTTATCAAATTATTAAATTCTCAAGACAAAGATACAAATTTTCTAAATAATAGATTAATTTTTTTAACAAAAAAATAGCATTTTTGACTGAATAATGAATTTTCAACAAAATATATTAATTTTTAACCAAAAAACACGAATTTTTCAAAAAATAGAAGAATTTTTATTACAATATTCTATTTTTTAACAGAAAACATAATTTTTCAAACTGAAAAACGAATTTTTTACGAAACAGTTGAATTTTAAACGTAAAAATTAATATTCAACCAAAAAGTTGAATTTCTTATCAAAAAATTTTCTTCTGAAATTAGTGAATTTTCCACTCCAAAAAAAATTTACTTTTTCAAAAAAATCTTGAATCTTCAACTAAAAAAGATTTACTAATAAAGAAACAAATTTTAAATAAAATATTAAATTTCGAAGCTAAAAAGATGAATTTTTTACAAAATATAATTATTATCAAACAAAGAATTTCACTTTTAACCAAATAGGATGAATTTTTAACGAAGAAGATTGATTTTTTATCAAAAAAAGGCATTTGAAAAAAATGAAAAAATTTTAAACCTAATATTTTTAATTTAAGGAAAAAAATGAATTTTCAAAAATATAGTGCGAATTTTCTCTTTAAGAAATAAATTAAAAAAAAAACATAATTTTTTAAACTAAAAACACTAATTTTTTACAAAACATTTGAATTTACAACATAAAAATTAATATTCAATCAAATATTTTAATTTCCTGCCAAAATATTTGACATTTTAATAAAAAAATATACATTTTTTCCTGAAATGTTTGAATTTTCAACCCCAAAAAAAAATTTTTTTAAGAAAAATCTTGAACTTTCAATCAAAAAATATTTATTAGTGAAAAAGAAAATTTTAAACAAAATATTGAATTTTTAAAGCCAAAAAGATAAATTTTCTACAAAATATATAATTTTTTAAACAAACAGTTGCATTTTCAACTTAATAGTCTAAATGTTCAAAGAAGAATAATTTTTTACTAAAAAACAAACATTTAAAAAAATGCGAAAATTCTGAACATAATATTTTAATTTTTAAGGAAACAGATAAATGTTCACATCAAATTTAATTTAATTTTTAACAAAAACACATGAATTTTCAAACTAAAAATACGAATTTTTTACAAAACAGTTGAATTTTCAACGTGAAAATCCTTATTTAACCAAATAGTTGAATTTTCTATCAAAATAGTTTACATTTTGACTAAAAAATATACATTTTCTTCCGAAATGTAAATTTTCAGCCTGAAAACATAAATTTTTTAGAAAAGTTTTGAATTTTTAACCAAAAAAGATTTCTTAATAAAGAAAAACAAATTGGAACGAAATATTGAATTTTGGAGCCAATAGATGAATTTTCTACAAAATAGATTAATTTTTAAGCAAAAAATTCCATTTTTAACTAAATAGGATAAATTTTCAACCAACAAGATTAATTTTTTAACGAAAAACACGAATTTTCAAAAAAATGGAAAAATTCTAAACATAATGTTTGAATTAAAAAAAAAACAGCTTAATTTTAAAATAAAACACGAATCTTCCACAAAAAAATTAATTTTTAACAAAAAAACGTGATTTTTCAAACTAAAAAGACATTCTGACTGAAAAATATAAACTTTCTTCCAAAACGTTGAATTTTCAACCAAAAAAGATTTATTAGTGAAGAGAGATAATTTTAAACAAAATATTGAAGCTAAAAAGATGAATTTCCTACGAAAAAGTTGAATTTTAAACCCGAAAATATGAATTTTTAAGAATAGAATTGAATAGTTTGCCGAAAAATGTATATTTTTAGATAAATAGTTGAATTTTCAATCGAAAAAAAAGTTTTCAGATACGAGAGAAAAAAAATTAAATCAAAAAGACGAATTTGACACAAAAAAGTTGAATTTTCAACCAAGTATTAAAATTATTTGAAAAAAAATAGTTGCATTTTCAACTCTTTAATCTTCAACAAAATAGTTTAATTCTCCAACAAAAAATATGAATTTTTAAACAAATAAAAAATTAAAATAAGATAATAAAAAATTAAAATAATTTTTTTTTTACCAAACAGAAGGCAATGTAACCTAGAAAAACTCACCTGAAAAAATCAGTTTCAAATATTAGCGCATCGAATGGTTATCGGGGGGCAATTTTTTTCCTCCAGGAAGCTCAAATCCATATGTGAGGAGGAAAGTCCCTCGGGATCGTGAACACTTGCGATAAATATTATTAAATTTCAAAAACATCGCATTTTCAACTTTCAGAAAAAAAGTAAACAGAAACCATGCTGACAGCGCCGCCTGATATCACAATCGATCATTAAAATCGATTTAAATGGACTTCCGGCGCCACATTCAAAACAGAAATATTATTTAAACGTACATTTCACATTTAATGTATTTTTCGTCTATTCGTTTTTTTTATAAAAAAATATTTTTCTAATAAGATTCATGTGTTATTTTGAATATGGCGCCAGAAGTCTTTTAAATCAATTTTAGTGATCGATTGTGATACCAGGTGGCGCTGTTAATGTAGCTTCTGCTTACTTTTTTCTGGAAGTTGAAAACGCGATATTTTAATAATTTTGTAATATTTATCGCAAGTAAGGATGATTTCGAGGTACTTCCCCCCTAAAATATGGATTTGAGCTTCCGAAAGAAAAAAAATTGTCCCCTATAACCATTCCATGCGCTAGTATTCGAAACTGATTTTTTCAGGTGAATTTTTATAGGTTACTTTGCCTCCTAAAAGACAAATTTCCAACAAAATAGTTGAATCCTCAAACAAAAAATTTGAATTTTCAAAAAGATAGTACAACATTTAGCCAAAAAGTTGAATTTTCAAACAAAAACTTGATTTTTCAAGAAGTTTATTTTTCTACAAAAGAATATGAGTTATCAACAAAATACATGAGTTTTCAACCAAGTACTTGAATTTTCAACTAAAGATTGATTTTTAACTATAAATAGTGAAATTTTAAAGTAAAAAATAAAAATTGTTAACATAAAATGTTATAGTTTAATCTTCAGTTAAAAAATTTAAATTATAACAAAGTAGTTCAACTTTCGAGCAAGTATTTTAATTTTTAATTTAAAAAATAACTCTTTGATGAATTAGGTGCATTTTCAACCAAATAATTAAATTTTTATCCAAACAGTCAGATTTTCAACCAAAAGAGATAAATTAAAAAAAATATCGTAAAATTAAAAACAACAAAAAATGCACATTTAACTAGTTCAGTTCAATTTAAGCGAGAAAATGAGGATACTGGGAAATTTATTGCAAAAAGGGGAAAAATAAGAATTATTGAAAAAAAATGTCTTAAGAATAAATTACTGATCCCTTTCAAAAAAAAAAAAAAAATGACGTTTGAGGGCGTAGTATATTGCAGAGATGCTTGTGCAATTGGCTGGTCAGAAGTCTAGCTAACGAAGATTAAGAGAAAGCCACTGCCTATTAAGATCACTAATGAGCATGCTTATAAATATTTATGTTCGTCTAACATGCATTACGTTTGTTCTATACACTTGTTGAACAGCTACCTGATAAAAAAATTACTTTTTTTAAATATTTTTATGACCGTAAAAAAATATAATTGTAAAAAATAACTGTATTATTAATGCAACATTGTTCGATTTTTAAGCAATTTCATCCAATTCTTTTGTTGAAAATTAATTTTTTTAACTGACAATTAAACTATTCTCTTTTTTAATAACATTGTAATTTTAGTTTAAAATTTAAACATTTTGTTGAAAATTTATACTTTTTAGTTAAAATTTAAAATATTTGGTTGAAAAACCATCTATTTTGTTCAAAATTCATTTTTTTTATAAAAAATTAATTTTCTTGGTTCAAAAAATCTTTGGCTTAAAATTCTACTCTTTGGATGCATTTGGACCCTTTTTAAAATTTTTTTTTAAAATGAATCATTTTAGTTGAAAATTCATATTCTTAGTTGAAATTTGAACTTTTTTGTCAAAATTTGGTTTTTCCTTGTTAAAAATTAATCGCCTCTACTGATAATGTTATTATTCCCTTTTTAAATGAAAATTCGTATTTTAGGGTAGAAAATTAATCTTCTTTGGTTGAAAATTGATGTATTTTGTTGATAATTCTTTTAGTTATTTTAAGAAATTTTTCAAGCTTTTTTAACATTTTAAGGTAATTTTACGGATTTTTAAACAAACACAGAGTAAATAAATTTTCAGTTAAAAAAAACTTGTACTGACCAAAAAATTTTTTGTAACAAAATATTTAAATTTACAATTAAAAAATAAGTTTTCAACTATAATGATAATTCTTTGAAAAAAAATAAATTTTGAACCAAATAGTTGAATCTTTAATTAAAAAAAAATATTTATTTTCAATCAAACATAGAGTAATTAAATTTTCAGATGATAAAATTAGTTCTAAACCAATAAAAAAAATTTAAACAAAATAGTTACATTTTCATTTAAAAAATACATTTCAGTTAAAAAAATTAATTTTAAACCAAAAAAAAAATTTTCAACAAAATAATTAATTCCTTAACCAAATGAATGAATATTTGACAATACTAATTAATCTTTAAGAAAAAAAATTAATTTTGAACCAAATAATAGAATTTTAAACTGAAAAAGATAAATTTTTAAGCAAAAATGGAATAGCTATATTGTCAAGAGACGAATATATTTTTAGAATAATAGTTAAGTTTTTGATTAAAAAAATGATGTTGCAACTATAATAATAAATCTTCAATAAACAAATTTTATTTTGAACCAAATAATTAAATTTTGAACTGAAAAAGTTAAATTTTGAACCAAAAATGGAATACTTGTACTTAAAGTCCAAGAAAATTTATTTTGTAGAAAAAAATGATTTCTGGCAAAATAGTTAATTTATCAACCACAGAAATTAAATTTTAAACAAAATGCATGGATTTGCGAAAAAATACTTGAATTTTTAACAAAAGAAATAAAAGAGATAAATTTTCATCAAAAGACAGAATAGTTATATTTTCAGTTAAAAAGATTTATTTAAAATAGTTAACTTTTTACACAAATAAAATAAATTTAAAAAAATTTTTTGAATTTCCAAATAAAAAGATACACTTTTTAAAAAAAATTAGATAGTAAAATTTTTGGTTGAAAAATTAATTTTTAATCAATTAGAAAGAATTTTCTGAAAAATAGTTAAATTTTTAACAAAAAAAATTATTTTATAACAAAGTAGATATAGTTTCAACTAAGTAGTTGAATCTTTAACTAAAAATGGAATAGTTATATTTTCAGTAGAAATATTAAATTTCAAACAAAGAAAGCGAATTTTCGAGAAAAAAAAAGATTTTTAACCTAAGAAATACATTTTTAACTGAAATAATAAATTTTCAACCAAAGAGATACATTTTCAACCAAGAATATTATTTTGCCATCGATAAAGAAGAATTTTGAACAAAATACAGAAATTTTCAACTAAAAAAATAATAAATTTTCCACCAGAAATTTATTATATTTATAAACAGTTATATTTTTTGATTTAAAAATTCGTTGTTAACCAATAAAGTGACTGAAATTTAAAAAAATAGTTAAATTTTAACCAAAGAAATTCATTTGAAAAAAAAATTTCAACCAAAAGAATGCATTTTCTACCAAAAAGACGAATGTTCGACAAAATAGTCCGATTTTCAATAAAAAAAAAAGAATTTTTAACTTAAATTATAATTTAAAAAAAAAAGATAACTTTTCAGCCAAGAACAATATATTTTTATCAATAAAATATAATTTAAAAAAAGACATGAATTAAAAACTACAAAAAAAAATTTTCAACCAAAAATTTATTTTATTTATAAACAGTTATATTTTCTGTTTCAAAAATTTGTTGTTAACTAACAAAGTGAATAAAATTTTTAAAAAATAGTTAAATTTTAACCAAGGAAATTTATTCGGAAACAAAAAAAAAATTTTGAACCAAAAGAATGTATTTTCCAACAAAAAGACAAATATTTGACAAAATAGTTAGATATTCAACCAAAAAAATGAATTCTTAAATAAAATAATGAATTTTCAACCAAAAAGATAAATTTTTAACCAAGAAGATTATCTTTTCATCAATAAAGAATAATTTTCAAAAAGACAAGAATTTTTAAATACAAAAAAAATTCAAATCCAAAATTTGTTATATTTTAAGTTTCAAAAATGCATTGTCAACAAGAAAATAGATAAAAATAAAAGAATACTTACATTTTTAACCAAGGAAATTTATTTGGAAGCAGAAAGAGGATTTTTTTAACCAAACGGATGAATTTTCTACTAAAAAGTCGAATTTTCAACAAAGTACATGAATTTTAAACTAAAAAAAAAAAATTCAACTCAAAATGGAATACTAATATCTTCAGTTTAAACAACGTATTGTGAACCAAACAAAAAATGAATTTTTGAGCAAAATATTAAATTTTCAACAAAAAAATGAATTTTCAACACAAAAGATAATGTTTCAACAAAAAAAGTATATTTTCAACAAAAAATGGATTATTTTTTTTCAGGTAAATAAAAAATGAATCGGGGGGCGATCGTCGGTTTCGCCACGATGTAGATCCGCGCCTGGGGTATTGGTATTCTAATCGTTCAATTTGAGGTTGATACCTTCTGTTTCTCACACATAAACTACCGCGAGGATTCATTGCTGTCATTTTCGCGATTATTATTGTTACTCGGAATCGCATGTACGGCACTTGCGATCTGAATGCATAATTTGCCATAACGGCTCGAACCGGAAACGTAGAAAGAGATTCCAGCCAAGAGTGTAATGGGTACGTGGGTTAGCGTTCGCAGATGATTAAGTTTTTATGACAGATTTATTTATTATATTCATGGGCAAGTGTCTAAGAATGTCGTTTTTTCTCTAAGAAAGTGTGGATCTCGGGACAATAAAGGTACGTGGGCTAGTGTTAGCAGATAATAAGGTTTTTATGTCAGATTAAATTATTGTATTTATAGGCAAGGAGTCTAAAAATGTCTCTCCTCGGCGAAGAATGTGTAGATCTCGAGACAGTAAAGGTACGTGAGTTAGCGTTCGCAAGTGATAAGATTCTTATGGCAGAGTCAATCGAAGACATGCAAAGAATATTGAGCAAACTGAATTCCAGAGATTTGCGCGATTCTTATTGTTAGTCGGAACCGTATGTACGGCACTCGTGATCCGAATGCATAATTTGACATAACGGCTCGAACCGGAATATAGATAGACCCCTGGATAAATTGCATCTCTGTTGCATTCTGAAAACGGCTAGTTACATATTCCGCTATCATTCCTCTGTCTGTCAAAATGGCTGTAATTTTCTACGAAGATCGATACACATAAACGGAAAACAAGATGCATTTTTTTATTTTTCTCCAAACGTGAGAATGCAACTTGATGTTTCCGACAGAAAAAAAAATTTAAGAAAAAAATGATAAGTCTTATGAAAAGTGAACCCCGGAATATCAAACCGTTTCATATCATTCTGATTATCAAAAAAATGATCCACTTTTGAGAATTTTAAATTTATGTTTTACTTTTATTGAAAGTCCTGTATTAGTCTTAACCGACATGCTTTTTCTAAAACAAGGAATGAATTAGAAAATTTTCAATTTTAGGGTGAGAGAAAAAATCCAGTATTTTTAAACCAAAATGGCATAGTAAAATTTTTGGTCAAAAAAATAATTGTTGATCAAGGAAAATGTATTTTCAACAAAATATTTAAATTGTCAACCAAAAAGATGAATTTTCAACTGAAGTAATGAATCATCAACTGAAAACGAAATAGTTAAATTTTTAGTTCAAGAAATTAGTTTTTAACTAAAAACAACAAATTTTCAACAAAATAATCAAATTTTTAACCAAAAACATGAAATTTTAACTAAAATTATGAATCATCGACCACAAAAATAAATCTGTAACAAGGAATTTCAACTTTCAACCAAGTAGCATTATTTTTACCACAAGAAAATTAATTTTCAACCAAGAAGATTAATTTTTTACGATAGAAGGCGATTCAACAAAATAATTCAATTTTCAACCAAAAAAAATTATTTTTTAAGAAAATGATTTATTTTCTACCAAAAAAGGCAAATTTTTAACAAAATATATTAATTTTTAAATAATTAGTTGAATTGTCTAAAATATAGTTTAACTTTTAACCAAATAGTAGAATTTTCAATAAAAAAAGATAAATTTTTACCCAAAATGGCATAGCTAAATTGTCAGTTCAAACAATTCATGTTCAACTCAAAAAATAGACAAATTTTTAATAAAATAGTTAATTTTTCAATCACAGAAATACATTTTTTACTTAAATAATGAATCTTCAACCAGAATAGGTAAATGCGTATTTAAGAAAATAATTCTTATAAAAAAACGTTTATTCTTAACGAAATAGTTAAAATCTCAACCAAAAATAT
Organism: Amphibolips quercusostensackenii; assembly: GCA_032357855.1. Taxonomy (NCBI): domain Eukaryota; kingdom Metazoa; phylum Arthropoda; class Insecta; order Hymenoptera; family Cynipidae; genus Amphibolips; species Amphibolips quercusostensackenii. Next base: position 130,924 of record JAUELO010000331.1, read on the forward strand.
GAATTTTCAACTAAAATGATGAATCAGAATTTTGTTTAAAATTGGTCGTTTCCTGTCGAAAATGAATGTTCTTGTTGAAAATTCATCTTTTTGGATCGAGAACTCATTTTTTTGGCATGAAATAATTTGATTTTTTAAATGAAAATTAATTTTTTTAACTAAAAATTTATCTATTCCATTTTTTTGGGATTTTATCTTTTTTAGCTAAAAATTGAATTATTTGGTTAAAGTATTTTGTAAAAACTTCAACAATTTATTCAAAAATTAATATATTTTGTTAAAATTTCGTCTTTTTGGTATAAAATGAACCATTTTGCTTGAAAATAATTTTTTTAATTAAAAATTAAATTATTTTTAAGAAAAATTGAAATATTTTGTTGAAAATTTTTTTTGAGTTAAAAATTAATATTACCTCCCCCCACAAATAATTATAAATATTTTTCATAAAATTTAACAGCTTAATCTTTTATTGTGAATTTCAATTTTTTGGTGTAAAATAAAACTATTTGGTTTAAAATTCATGTATTTTTTTAAGAATTTGTCTTTTTTGGTAGTATTAAAAAATCGTTCTTTTTGTTCAAAAATTTATTTTTACTTTAAAATTTAACGACTCCAATTAAAGATTTGTTATGTTTGTTGAAAATTTATTTATTTTATGAAAAATTTAACTATTTTATTGAAAATTCAATTATTTGGAAGAAAATTAAGGTGGCTTATTAAAAATTCGTATTTTTGGAAAAAATAAATATTTTGCTTGAAAATTTATTTATTTTTTGTTGAAAATTGATATATTCGACTAAAAAATTGAACTATTTTATTAAAAATTCGTTGTTTTTTTTCTTAAAAAATCAATTTTTTTCAATTAAAAATTAAACTTTTCTATTTTTTATTGTAAATTTATATTTTTCAGCAAAAAATGTAACTATTTAGTTGAAAATTGATTAAATTAATTTTTATTTTTTATTGAAAGTCCTAGATTAATTGTGACTGACATAATATTTCTAAAACATGAAATTTTTTTAGAAAATTTTCAATTTTAGGGCGCGAGAAATAATTCAGTTCTCATGTTAGATTTATCTACTTCCGACTTGCATTTCTGGAAGATTTACAACTTCCTGGGACCAACGGAAAATGTGTTAGAAGTCGTTGAATTTTCAAACAAAGAAGAAATTTTTTTTAACAAAATGACATAGTTCAAGTTTTAGTTAAAAAGTAATTTTTAAACCTAAGCAAAAAAAAAAACGAATACTTAATAAAATAGTTGAATTTTCATACAAAGAGATGAATTTTCAACTAAAATGACAAATAATTAAAACAATGAAAAAATAAACAAATTCTGAAAAAGATAGTTAATTTTTTAACAAAAAAAAAATAAATTTTTTAATTAACTGATGAAGCTTTATTTAAAATAGTTGAATTTGCATTTCAAAAAAAAAATCTTACAAAAAAATCAATTTTTAACAAAATAGTTAACTTTTTAAACAAAAACATGAGTTTTCAACTAGAAAGATGAATCATCAACCAAAATAATTAATTTATAACAAAAAATTGAAATTTAAAACCAATTAGACGTATTTTCACCAAAAAAATTAATTTTCAACTAAGAAGAATAATTTTCTACGAAAAAACTGATTTTGAACAAAATGTATAAATTTTTAACCAAGTAGTTGAATTTTTAACAAAAAATAAATAAATTTTTATTTAAAATGACTTAGTGACCTTTTAAGTTAAAAAATGAATTTTCAACTCAAACAGAAAAATAATTTGCAACTCAATAATTAAATTTTTAACCGAAGGATGAAATTTCATCTGAAATTATAAATCACCAACTGAAAATAGAATAATTAATTTTTCACAATTCAATAAATTAATTTTTAACTAATCAATCAACAAATTCTCAATAAAATAGTTCATTTTTGAACAAAAGAGATAAATTTTTCACTAAAATGAAGAAAATTTAATTTAAATATTCAAATTTACATTAGGGAAAAATAATTCTCATATAAAAAATTACAACAAATTATTAAAAATTTCAACCAAAACATACATTTTAAAACAAAAATATCAATTTCCTACAAAGAAAGACGATTAAAAAATATTTAAATTTTCAACTAATAAAAATCTTACAGTAAAAAGAGAAAAAAATGTGAACAAAATTATTGAATTTTCAACCCAAATTAATTTTCAACCAAATAGTTAAAATAGTTCAAGTTTTAATATGAAAATTAATTTCTAACCAAAAAGCATAACTAATTTTTAACAAAATAGTTCAATTTTAACAAAAAAAAATTAATTTTTTCAAAAAGAGTTTAAATTGAACTCAAGTAGTTGAATTTTCATTTGAAAATTATCAATTTTCAACCAAAAATAGAAAAGTTAAGTTTCAGTTAAACAAATTGATTTCCAGACAAAAATAATAATTTTCAACAAAATAGTTTGATTTCCAAACAAAAAAATTATTTTTTGACAAAAGTGTTCAACTTTCAACCAAGTGGTTGAATTTCTAATCAAAGAGATGAAATTTTAACTGAAACAATTAATTATTTAACCAAAAACCTAAATTTTTAACAAAATATTTCAATTTTCATCCAAGCTGAAAAAAAAGCTGAATTTTCATTCTAGAAGAATTTTTTACAAAAAAGTCGAATTTCAACAAAATACATAAATTTTGAACCAAACATATGAATTTTTAACCATATAGATAAATTCTTAACAATAAATGTAATATTTTATATTTTAATTATGACTTATTTTAATTTTTAAAAAACAGATGATGTCAATCAAAAAGGATAAATTTTTAATAACAGAGTTGAATTTTTAACTAAAAAAAATTTTTTTGTCAGAAGTGAAAAAATTTTTTTAACAAACTGTTGAATATTCGTCCCCCAAAAAAATTATTTCTCAAATAAATAGTTGAATTCTCAGTCCAAAAAGACAAAATTAAAACAAAAAAGTAAAATTTTCAACAACAACAAAATATTATTTCTCAACTGAATAGTTGAATTTACAGTCCAAAAATACAAAATATAAACAAAAAAGTAAAATTTTTAGCCAAAAAAAATTATTTTTCAACTGAATAGTTGAATTAACAGTCTGAAAAGACAAAATTTAAACAAAAAAGTGAAATTTTTCACACAAAAAAATATTTCTCAACTAAATAGTTGAATTTACAGTCAAAAAAGACGAAATTCAGCCAAAAAAGTAAAATTTCCAAAACAAAAAAATTATTTCTTAACTAAATAGTTAAATTTACAGTCCAAAAAGACGAAATTTAAATAAAAAAGTGAAAATTTTAACAAAAAGAAAATTATTTCTTAACTAAATAGTCAAATTTACAGTCCGAAAAGACGATCTTAAAAAAAATAAAATTTTCAACAAGAAAAAATTATTATTTAACTAAATAGTTAAATTCACTGTCCAAAAACGAAGTTTAAACAAAAAATGAAAATTTTTACAAAAAAAAAATTATTTCTCAACTAAATAGTTGAATTTACAGCCTTAAAAGACGAAATTTAAAGAAAAAAGTAAAATTTTCAAAACAAAAAAAATTATTTCTCAACTAAATAGTTGAATTTACAGTCCAAAAAGACAAAATTCAAACAAAAAAATAAATTAAAAAAAAAAATTATTTCTCAACTAAATAGTTGAATTTACAGTCCAAAATGACGAAATTCAAACAAAAAAGTAAAATTTTTAAAACAAAAAAAATTATTTCTCAACTAAATAGTTGAATTTATAGTCCAAAAAGACGAAATTTGAACAAAAATGTAAAATTTTCAACAAAAACAAAATTTTTTTTTAACTAAACAGTTGAATGTACAGTCCAAAAAGACCTAATTTAAACAAAAAAGTAAAATTTTCAAAACAAAAAAAATTATTTCTGAACTACATAGTTGAATTATCAGTCAAAAAAGACGAAATTTAATTTTAAAAATAAAAATTAAAAAAAAAAAATTTTCAACTAAATAGTTGAATTTACAGTCAAAAAGACGATGTTGAACCAAAAAAGTAAAATTTTCAACAACAACAAAAATTATGTCTTAACTAAATAGTTAAATTTACAGTCTAAAAAGACAAAATTTAAACAAAAAAGTAAAATTTTCAACAACAACAAATTATTTTTTAGCTAAGTAGTTGAATTTACAGCCCAAAAAGACGATGTTTAAAAAAAAAGTAAAATTAAAAAAAAAATTATATCTCAACTAAATAGTTGAATTTACAGTCCAAAAAACGAAATTTAAACAAAAAAGTAAAATTTTAAACACCAACAAAAATTAGTTCTCAACTAAATAGGTAAATTTACAGTCTAAAAAACGAAATTAAAAAAAAAAATTTCAACCAAAAAAATTATTTCTTTACTAAATAGTTGAATGTACAGTCTAAAAAGATAAAAATTTAAACAAAAAAGGAAAATTTTCAACATCAACAAAAAATTATTTGTCAACTAAATAGTTGAATTTACAGTCCAAAAAGACGAAATTTAAACAAAAAAGTAAAATTTAAAAAAAAATTTCTGTCAAAAGTGTTAAATTTTTAACAAAATAATTCAATTTTTAGCGAACAAGTACAAATTGTAACCAAAAATATAATAGTAGATTTTTGAATCAAAAGGAAAACAGTTTTAACTAAAGATTTTAATTTACAATCAAAAATGATAAATTTTCAACCAAGCATGGAATATTTAAAATTGCAGTTAAAAAAAAGAGTTTTCAACAAAAAAATAAATTTTAAATGAAATGGATAAAATTCAAGCAAAAAAAAATTTTTTTCTTACAAAGAAGTTCAATTTTTAACTAAGTAGTTAGATTTTCAATCAAAGAGAGAAATTTTTAAATAAAAAATTAATTTTTTACAAAGAGTTAAACTATCAACTAAGTAATCAAATTTGTAACCAAAAAGATGAATATTCAATCTAGAAGATTAATTTTCTATGCTGACTCATGACTATTGAATTTGCAGGATTTAAATTATAAAAATGTTAACTATAAATGTTTCTCATTTTAAATAAATTTATTAAATACTGGTAGGTTTTAAATAATTAAAAAATTGATACTGCTTTTACTTTTTCATTATTTTTTTTTTTCAATTCCTTATACAGTCTCTCTATCACTCAAACCTACGTAATGCCATTAATTCACTCACTTAACTATTTTTTCATGGTCTGTTGATATTGAATATCAATTCTTTATTTTCAGCAAGATATATGCATCAGGAGAAACTTCATTGAAACTGTCTATTTGTGAAGGTTATTAGTTAAGATAGTAAAAATAGAATGAAGAACTCATCAAAAGGTGTTGATTGTCATAAATTATAGTCCTAATATAAATAAATAAATAAAATTAATTAATTAAATTTATTAATTTATTAAATTTATTAAACTGAATTTATACAAACATTATTTAATAAAAAAATACTACATGATAATCATAAAACGTACAGTTTTTTGGTGAAAAATGCAATTCTTTTTTTAAAAATTAATCAACTTTGTAGGAAATACAACATTTTTGTTAAAAAGTCATTTTTTAGTTGAAAATTTCATTTCTTTGTTAAAAATTCATTATTTTAGCTTGAGGAGTCAACTACTGTCGTTTGTGGTCAGTCAAGCGTGAAAAAAACAGGAGCGTAGCGATAAAGCGCTGTACCTTAACGGCCTAGGTGGGTGACTGCGTCACGACACACAGTGGGGAAAAAATGACTTTTTTGGTTCAAAGTAACGTACAGCCCATAAATATTAATCGATTTCAAAAAAGAAAAATGTGAAAAAATAGCTGATAAGATTTTCAGGAAAGTTTTTGAGCCTGATTTGTAAGTCAGGCTTTCAATTTTTTTATAAATAAACAAATATGACGATAAAAATGGCCATTTTCCCTATTTGATGTTCCCGGTGCTCGTCAATAACAGAAAAATTATTGAAATCGACTAAATTTCATAGAGTAACATTATTTTGAGATGTTCCAATATTATATGATTAACAAAAAAATTTTTTATAAACAAATTATTGCTTGAAGGAATGTTTTCTACGATTTTCCATAATTTTCGTTTTTTTTTTAATTAGATCGCAATAAATTTAATTTAAAAAAATGTAATGATAAAAAAATTTTTTCTGGAGATTATTATTGTCAATATTTTAAAAAAATGTAATAAACAAATACATTATTCGGGCATTTGTCAGCAAAAAAATTCGTTTTTTTCAATGCCAGTCCTTTCGTTTCGGAACTTTATAACAATTTCAGCAAGATTAATAATTAGTTGATGAATTTTATGATTTTTTAAAACAAATTTGATAAACAAATGCATGAATTAGGCATTTTCTGACAGAAAAATTTGTTTTTTCTATTTCAAATATTTTAATTGGAAAATTCATGATAATTTCAGCAAAATTCATAATTATTTAATCAATTGAATTTTTTTAAATTTAGTAAACAAATGCATTAGTCGGTCAACTGCCATAGAAAAATTGTTTTTAAAAATATATTAATAATATAATATATAATATTTTTAATTAATTATTCCAGTTATATAATTTTTTTAATGTTTCTGATGTTGTGAAATGAGTGAATTCTCTTTTCAAAATTATATGTACATATGTTTTTATTTTTTTTGAATAAGTTTAAAAGGTTATTATTCATTCAAATTTTCAGAAAACTATTAGGTAAAAATTATTTGAATTATTCAATAAAGATAATTATTTAATGCCTTTCATGTCCTAAACTGATTATTTAATTATTAGCTAAATAATTTTTTTCACAATTTCAAATTACCTGAAGATTGAGTTTTAATTGTTTTCGATTAAATAACATAAATTTATTGTTTATTTTAAGGTTATGTAATTAAATATTTCATTAAAATTATATAATTTTTTTAATGTTTGCGATGTAGTGAAATGATTTTCTGAATTCAATTTTCCAAATTATATAGACATATGTTTAACTTTTTTCTGGAATTAGTATATAAAGTTAATTATATACTTAATTTTTCAGAAATGCAATTGAAATTTTTTTTAAATATATAAATTGAAAATTATTTGAATTAAATATTTTTTTCTGATCATTTCTCTGATTTTATTTCTTGCGTTATTTGAATTTGTCAATAAAAATAATAAAGTTATTTTATTATTGACATTTATTATCAACATATTATTATTAATTTATTCTTTTACGACTTAAATTTCCTAATATTATTTAAAGATCTTATTAATAAATAAAATATTTATCAATGAAAGTTGAATTAAAAAAAAAAATTTAAGTACAAATTATTTGAATGTTTCCATGAAAATAATAGTTTGATTCTTTTATGTCGTGAACTGATTACTTAATTATTAACTGATTCTATGAAAACTTATATTTTCTGAAATTAGTTTCAAAAGTTATCAATAAATCAAATTTTCATAAATGAAAGATAAAAAACAATTATTAATTAAAAATTATTTAAATTTTTTGATGGATTTTATACTTTAATGCTTCTTTCTTTGCAAAATGATGAATTATTTATTAGCTGAATAATTTTTTACAATATTACGTTAAATAAAGATTGAAATTTAGTTTTTGAAAAATGGGTATTTGAATTCAATTTTTAAAATTATTTATAAATATATTTTATTTTTTTCTATAATTAGTATAAAAGTTTATTGATAATTTACATTTTCAGAAATAAAATTCCGAAAAAAATATAAAGGAAAATTGATTTGTATGTTTCAATGAAAATAATTGTTCAATGCTTTTTATATTGTGCACTAATTAAATATTGACTTTTAATTTTATTTACAATATTAAATTGCAAAAAGATTTAATTTTAATTTTTCTCTATTAAGTAACATAAATTGATTATTTACTTAAAGTATATGTAATTAAAAATTGGCTTTAATTTGGATAATAAAAGTTTATCTATATTTAAGATACTTTTATTCCAATTATGTAATTTTTGTCAATGTTTGTTTCTGATTTTATGACATAAGTCTTTGAATTCAGATTTAAAAATTATATGTAAATATGATATGACGTAAAAAGTATTTAAACATTTGAATGCAAATACATTTTTAATAATTTTTATATTGCGAACTGAGCATCGGATCAGAATATAATTTTTAAAATTTATGGGTAATAGTCTTTAAATGATTTAGCAATGTAGTATATTGATCCCCTGATTTACAAAAATTTATATAAAAGTACCTGCAAATGTCATTTCACAAAAATTAAGTTTTTTCACAATATGAAATAAAATAGCCTAAAAGTGCAAAAGCAATATATTTTGATGATTTATTAATATATTTTGCTGCATTGTTTATGAATTTTGTGATGATGTATTGTTCGTATTTATGGTATCATAATTTATTTTTTAGACATTTTTATGTCTACGATTGCACCACCACGCCGCCGTTATATATGATATATTCCGTGAATTTTCTTAGATCTCCATTTTATAATTGCAGAATAAATTTTTTACGACATATGATTGGTATTTGAATTTATAATTATATAAATTATTATTAATATTCAAAAAATGATATTTCGCTTTCTACTGTGTTAATAATAGTAATCGTAAATTAAATAATTCTGCTTCACACGGATTAATTGAATACATTCTTTCAGAATCTAATTTCAGCAAGAATTTAAGTAGTTAAAAACTTTTAACAATTAAATAGTTATTAAAAAATTGGGTAAATAATAAAAATAATTATTAAAGTTAGCGCGCGCATGCGCGCGCGTATAATAGTCTAGTAGTCTAGTAGAAGAAGAAACAATGCAGTCGATTCGTACTGTACTACATTACTACAACCATACAGTCGATTCCTACTATGCCACAATCTTGCACAAGTTGGAGGTTACCTCTTTTCATATGAAGGATTTCAGAAATTATATTATACCATTAAGTCATTTCCCTTTCAGGGTAGACGAGACTCACTCGGTAAAACCGAGAGAGTCGTATTTGGTTG
>JAUELO010000331.1:187457-206033 GCA_032357855.1 Amphibolips quercusostensackenii
TCAAATGTACAAAAAAATAAATCAATTTTTTTGTATTTGAAAAAAATGATATTAACGGGTGGCGCGAGCCCCATGAAGTTTAACACGTATTTCTCATAAGAAAAAAATAAGTTTTGGTAAATTTTATTCAGGATCATTAGTATTAGGTGAAACAAGTTGAAACTCAACATTTCCTTTTACAATTAGCCATAGAATACGAACAAAATATTACTTTTTAAATATCACTTCAGGAAGTCTGTAATGTTTATTTATTTTTTTGTTAGAACTAAAAAGAAAAGTTAAAGTTAAACATATTAGAAAAAACCGCAATTTTCTAGTATTAATATAGAAGAAGATAGCTATAAACAATGATAATTTATTTAAACAATTCTGTTTGTTAACATTTATCAACTATTACTGAAACTGAAATTATTATTATTTTAGAGAAGGACTACTTTTATTCGACAAATCCCCTATGCGTCATTTTCTCATCCTTATCACACACATTTTCAAATGATAATAGTAATTATACGTTTAATGCAGAAAAATATATTGCACTTTTAACTTCTAGATAAATCATAGTAAAGAAACAGAACATGCAATTGTCAGTTTCAAATCATACATTGTTTTTCATGGCAGGAGTATTTCAAGATTGCTTGCCCATTGTTTTATTTTCATGGGAGGAGCACCTGAAGATACATCAGGCGCAGTTCGTGCTAGTTGAAAAGGGCATAACCCGACTCGTCCCGGCTTACCTGCTCAGTATACTCCCACCATTTCATCCAGCGCGTTACCCCTAGCATGCTTGTTCTCGCCTGAGATAAGATTATACAAGGTGGGTGTACCCAAGAAGTCTAGAATACAGGAGGCTCAACGCCCAATACAGCGCCGTATGTGCGCTTGTCGCCAAAACTTGAGTCACGAAGAGCTCCCCTCCACCAAGACCCCCAACACGCCACTGATGTTTCTTGCTCTTTCTGTACATTGTTTCTCTCTCGTATACGCATGAAGGCGCCGCTATAGTGCCGATCCGCATGCGCAGCGCAACCCGACTTCGTGCCTCAATTTTTGGAGACATCCCCACCATTGACGTTGAGCCTCCTGTATTCTAGACTTCTTGGTTGTATACAAAGGAGATTTACGCGGTTCAAAATAAAACACGCAAGAGAACGATGATTTTTTTCAAGACGTTTTCTCTGAGTGTCACTTACTTAAGAACCGAATGTAAGAGTCGACAACTTCTTTCGTCCATTACCGATAAAATAGCTTCTATAGAATTAACAAAACACAGCTCCCAAAACGAAGCAAAATCTAAACCGGCACGTTGTGAAAATGGCCACTGCCCCTTTGCTGCTTCCTAACGGAAGCCAGCGATGTTGGCGAGTGTGTCTTTTTCAACTGCGCAAGCGCCGAGCGTACCGGTCGGTAAAGTCATTGCTCTGCAGTCGTGTGTTGAGATTATAGAAGGATTAAAGGAAAGCCTAAAATACTGGCTAGAATTTTGACTTGGTGAGTAATGAAAGATTTTACATTTTGGGGACGGAAATATTAAGACAATTCCGGGATGCTGCATTCTAGAACATTTCAGTAATTTTTCGAAACATTCTTTGAGAAAATATTCCAAATCAGTTGAGAATGTTCTGAAACATTCATAAATTTTAAGGCATTGCGATTTTTTGTAATTGTTAATGGATTTTTTTCAAAAGCGGCTTCGATGAAGATTTTGCTCTTATCTAAAAATAGTTTTAGGACATCCCAGATATAAGATGAAGAGAAACCTCTTGGTGTTCACACCTTTGGGTTGGAGTCATTTCAGGTTTCAGCCGTGGGACGATATTGCCCAATCGAAAAAAGGTTATTACTTTCTAGAATTGAACTACATATGAATCCGATCCCAAATGAAGGTCAATTCAGATCGTTCCACTTTTGTAATCTGCAAATCCAAATTTGAATCGATCTTTAAAAATAGAAGTGCAAAGTTGATAATTCATTGGCATGCTACGTAAATGCTAAATTTCAGGAAAATGAACATTTTTAGAAATTCACTAATTAAATGGAACAAAAAATACCATTTGGATCATCCCTTCAGTAATTTGGAATTTAATTAAAATTGAAATCATTCTATTGAAATATTTCAAATCCCTTTCAGTCTAAATCAAATTACTGAATTCAACTTTCTACATTTTGAATTATTAATATAAAATTGTTCTTTATAAATAAAATTCAATGCCTCATTAGCATTTTATATTATTTATAATTATCGAGAAACTTTACAGTTAATCACTTTCTAGAACTGAACTACTTATGAAACCAATTCGAAATGAAGGTCATTTAAGATCATTCAACTTTTGGAAACTGCAAATCCAAATTTAAATTGAAATCCACTTTTAATGAGGTATCTAAAAAAAGTATCGTTCCATTTCGTTATTACCTAGTATAGGAAAATAAATTCTATCTAATCACTAATGTAATGCCAGTTTATCTTATGAATGGAATGAATTTTTAAAATCAAAGTTGTCCAAGTAACTAAAAAAATAATATTCATAAAAAAATAAATTTAAAAAATTTTGTTATAAGTTACTGCATAGAAAATTTTTTAATAAATTTTTGGATGATAGTTTAGATATTCTAAAACTTGTCGAGATTATTTAACCATCAATCTCCCATACCCAGAAATTTTTAAATCATTTTGCTTTTACATTCAATCCTGCCAATTTGTATAATATCTAAAATGGCGTTTCAGAATTTATTTACAAAATTTCTACAGTAATACTCTACAAGTTCTACACTTGTACACAACAAAGTTGTGATTTGTGAGTTGTGATTTGTAAATTGGGAATTTAAAAAAAAATTTTTTGACTAACTATTTTGCATATCATTTATGAAGCGAGGTCGATGTTTCGGTGAAATGAATGTTCAAGAGTGCAAAGCATCGTCGGCGAAAGTAGATTGGCGAGTATTATTGCGCGCGTACAGAGATCCAAATTTTGTTCGAGAAACGGGGCCAAATCGCGAAAGTGACATTGGAACTTGTACCGCGAATTAAAACCGTAAATGTATTAATTAGACCAATGCGCTACATTAATTTTTTAAAATTTTACAATTTCGCTAGAAATATCCCTTTTTCCAGGTCTCGCTACTCGTACCGAAAATTCGGTTATTCGTACCAAAATTTCAGTACACGCAGGAAAATAACACTTCATTCAATTAAATTGTACTTATCTCGTGTTTATTTTAAACGACTATATATGTTTGAACTGTGGAATTTAATCTCATAAAGCTGCACTCATTCGAATAAATTTTCTGCCTACGTGCTACCTCGAGATGTTTTCTCTCTATTCACGAGCAGCCCTTATTTCGTATATAAAATCAAGTTTCTCCTCGAAGAGCCGCAAGTATTTCGCCATTACAAACCGAAGAGACCAGAACGTTAAACGGTGCTGCAATCGATGCGTATCTCGAAAAGACCACGCACCGGTGAAAAGAATAATTCTTTTCATTTCGAAATTTGTAATTACTAAGATACTTAAGTTTTCGATTTAATCTAGATCATCTCCTATAAATGAGAGTCTTAAAAAATATTGTTAAACTTTGGATTATTTCCTCTTCTCGACTTTCCTTCATTAACAATGGGGATGCTGCATGAAATGATATAAACATATTTAAAAAAAAAATGTGACGTCAGTAAGCTGTACAGCTGAGCACCAATCAGACCACTAACCGCCATGTTACTTTTCAAAATTTTGACCAATGAGGTTTCGCGGCCGTCGCGGCTTTCTGCTTGACAGCTGATGATCTAAACTAACCTATGAATGCCTAAAAACAAAAAATCGAAAATAAAAGCCAAACTGAGCGCGATCAAAGATATAAACAAAGAATGGATTTGGAAATCAGCGAATTTCGTAAAGAAGGTAGATTATTAGCTAAGAAGTGTTTTGTGCCTGCATGAGATTCTGGGATGTGATGTAATACGTAAATGGAGTTATAGAATCGCGAGAGACTATTTTAATTTTTTGTTTTTGTAATTATTATTAATTTTTATTAGATAATAATACATTGGAGCCGTTTAAAGACATTTATATATTGAAATGCATGTTTATAAACTATCTTTATTTATTTTTTAATTATTCGGAATCTTTTAAAATAACCTAATTTTTTATAACCCACGTAGAAATCCCTTGCAATTATATTTATTGATTCCCGAAAATTCTCTAGTAATTTGTTGAAATCTCTTGAAATCTTAAAAATTTATTATTATTAATATAAATTATTTGAAATTCCTTAGATATATATTAAATTTAGATTATTCATTAAATTTATCTAAAAAAAGAGCTTTAAAATTAAATGCACGCGCACGAAATACGGGTGCACTTTCTAGGATTTTTATTTTATAATAATTAAAAAAAACTATTTAAAAATCCAGGCTGAAAATTTTTCAAATATTATGAGTAATACAAGTTTATTAAATGAAATTTTTTAAAATTTATTGGAGTTTTTTTAATAATTTAAAATCTGTAAAATCCTTTTAAATTTTTCGAATTTAGAGATCCCTCGATATGAAATTTAATTTATTTCCTAAAGTTCTCTAGGAATTCCTTAAAATCCTATTAAATCGTGGAAATACATTAAAATAAGGAGAAATTATGTAGATTTTTTTGAATATAAATAAAATTAATATTATTTATTAAATTAACAAAAACGCTTAAATAAACTGCTCGCGCGGCAATTTTTTAATATTAAAAACAAAGTTTTTGAAAATCCTTTGAAAGAATTATTTTTTATATTAATAGTTCTACAATTTTTTGAAACAAAATCTCTTGAAATTCTTTAGAATTTTTAAAAATAATTCAGAATCTTTAAATCCTTCTAAATTTTTCGAATGTAGAAATCCCTCGAAATGGAATTTAAATTATTTTCTATAGTTCTCTAGGAATTCCTTAAAATTTCATAAAATTGTGAAAATCTATTTGAATGAGTTGAACTTATTTAAAATTCTTTGGATATAAATTATATTAATGTTATATTATTTATATTTTTTAATATTAGGAACATAAAGTATTTAAAAATCTATAGAAATTTTTTCTTAAAATAATAATAGTTCTTGAAATTTTTGTAAATACTAAAAATCCATAAAAATACGAAGACATTGTAGAAATCGTTTTAAATTTATTAAATATAAATTCAGTAAAAATTATTTATTAAATATCTCTAAATAAACCGTTTAAACAAAAGGCACGCGTTCTCGTCCTTAAATTTTTATTTTATAATATAAAAAACATAAATGATTAAAAAATCCATAATATTAAATTTTTAAATATTAAAAATTCTAAAAATGTTTGAAAGGAGTTAAATAATTTAATCAATTAATAATTCATTAGATTTTAAAAATTAATAATTTTTTAACAATTTTAGGTTACGTTGTTCTTTTAAGTATATATCATGCTTAATTTTTTTTTTATATTTAAATAATTATTCAACTACAATGTTTTTGGATAACTTGCGTCTTTACCACAGTGTGATTTAAAAAATAATTCATAAATAAAATATAAGCAAATGAAAAAATAAAAAAAAAGTTAAATTATTCACACATAAGTAATTTTTAATCTTAGCAGAAAAATCATTACACTATTTCAAATTAATTAATTTTTCAACAATTTCTGATTATTTTAATGTTTTTCGCCAGAAATTGGTATTTTTAATTTGAAAATACATATATATTTTAAACAAGCTTTACAACTTTTTACAATTTTAGATTATGTTAAATTGTTATATTTCGTAAGAAATAATTGGTATATTCAAAAAAAAATAATTTGATTTCAAAGAATACTCACAATTTTACAACAACTTTAGGTTATGATGGTGTGTTTTATCTGAAATCGGTATTTTTAAACAAAAATCATTAGATTTATAGCAAATAATTTCAATTTAAAATAATATAAATCAAAGAATCATTAGATTTTAAAGAACCTGAAATCAGTTATTTTAAATAAAACAAATATTTTCTTGCAAAAATTAAAAACTCTTGTACACATTTTTGTAAAATATTGAAACTAATAAAATTCAAAAAAACACAAAAAAAAATAGCAAAAGGAAAAAATTCTTCCAAATAGAAAATAACAATTCTAATATCCCATAATTTTTTCGTACTTATTTGTAAACGATTTTCCACGAAGGATTGAAAAATTTTGATTCAATTTTTTAAAATTAATTTTTGTGAACTTTTAGGTAACAAACAAAAATTACTCGATTAGGGATTTTATTAGTTAAAAAGGGGGATTCAAATTTTTATTAAAATCCTCTAGTACGTCAAATTAAAAATGCCTACTGATTAAAAAAATAAATTAAAAAAAATGTTTTCTGACTTTATTTTCACCTTTTTTCAATTTTTTTTGAGAAGGGTTGGTTCCATGGAAAAATTAAAAAGCAAAAAAGATATATTTCACAGATTATTGTAAACAAAAATAATAAAACTCCAATGTAGTATAGCAAAGGGGCTACTGCACCACTTACCGACTGATGGTAACTATCCGATGTCGGTAATCCAGCATGGAACAGAACCTTGCTCGGTCGGTAATTGGTCCAGTAGCCTCTTGCTATACTCCTCTTTTTAAATTAAACTTACAATTTTAAATAATTTTAGGTTATGTTATTCTTTCAAAATATTGTGCTTGCTTTTTTTTTATTATTCTAGATAAAAGATACTATGAATTACACAAACTTTGTACCAATATTTGTTCTGTATTTTAATACGAAAATGCGTGAGACAAAAAGTAATTTGTTTTCCAGTTTGTTTTAATATCTATTAGTGGGTTTATTGGTCGTAAAAACTGCAACAATGCCGATTATATAAAATAACAAATGTCCTACATTAGTGAAAAAAGAAAATTACTAAAAGGCAAAATCCATATTATTGCTTTTTATCTCTCAACTCTCAGCCAACTTAAAAGTCCGGTTTCCAATTATTGTATCCATTATTTATTACCTCAGATAAAGTTGCTGTCTTGCGGTCCACATAAAACACTTGAAAAATGTCTCAAATGTCAGTCGGTCGAATATCCTTGGCAACTTTGTCGAAATTATTCACACACTTTATCTACCTTCACTTACGATGCACTGTTTTTTTTATTTGCAATTAAATTATCCATTTAACGAAAAAGTCTTCTCTCGATCAGAGTACAGTTTTCCTTATTAGCACACACGAAAGCGAAAGTTTTATCACAGCACTTCACATATTTTACTCCCCACTTGCCATTTTTCCCAACTAATTTCTTTTTTTAACTAAAATATAAAAATATTTTTAAATCTACAAGGATTTACAAGGATTAGTAACGATTTCAGGTCGAAGAAGATGTGTGTGTGTGTGTATGTGATTAAAATTTTGCGTAGGCGTTCATATGGATATGTGTGGATATATAAATAGATCTGTAGGTGTACATATGGATATGCGTGTATATATGAATATATATGTAGGTGTACATATGGATATGCGTTGATGTAAAAATATATGTGGATATATGGATATATGCGCAGGTGTACATATAGATAGGTGTGGACATATGAATATATGTGCAGGTGTACATATAGATAGGTGTGGACATATGAATATATGTGTAGATGTAACATACATATGGATATGGGTGTATATATGAATATATATGTAGGTGTACATATGGATATGCGTTGATGTATAAATATATGTGGATATATGGATATATGCGTAGGTGTACATATAGATAGGTGTGGACATATGAATATATGTGCAGATTTTACATACATATGGATATGGGTGTGTATATGAATATATATGTAGGTGTGCATATTGATATGTGTGGATATATGAATATATGTGTAGGTGTACATATGGATATGCGTGGATATTTGGATACATGTGCAGGTGTACATATGAATATGTGTGAATGGATGAATATATGTGTAGGTGTACAAATGGAGATATATGGATATATGTGTAGGTGTACATATAAATATGCGTGGATGTGTGAATATGTGTAGACGTAACATGCATATAGATATGGGTGTATATATGAATACATATATGTAGGTGTACATATGGATATGTGTGGATGTATGAATGTATGTGGATATATGGATATATGTGCAGGTGTACATTTAAGTGTGTGGATATATGAATATATGTATAGGTGTACATATGGATATATGTGAATATATGGATATATGCGCAGGTGTACATATGTTTAGGTGAGGATATATTTATACATTTGTAGGTGTACATATGGATATGTGTGGATATATGAATATATGTGTATTAAGTTACATCATTTTTACTGTAAAAGACAGCTCACTGATCAGTAAAACGATCATTTCTCGAGACATTTTATTATTTAAATGGTCGACTAACCTAGTTAAGTCTGTGGTTTTTAATATCAAGGAAAAGTGAAATGTCCTTTTCGAGATTTAATGTATTTATTGATAGAAAAACAATCTCTCGGAAAACTCATCACGATTCAGCTCACAAAAAAAGAGGCGTTGGTTTTATAAAGTGATTCGAGTCGTGACTTCAGACGCGAGAAGAATGAGGAATAATGGAATCTTGAATAAGATAAGATTTTTACCTCTGATGAATAATTCCAGTAAAATTTGATACAAAATTTCTCTACGCTATTTTTATCAAAAGCACTGAGGCCTGAACATTTGGTCAGAGGAGTAGAAAACTGCAGAAAACCAGAAATATAGATACAGATGAATTTCTAACGAAAGAGTGAGTTTTTAAGCTAAAAAGTCAAGTGTTTTAGAAAAAAGTTGACTTTTAAACCTGAAAAGATAAATTATCAACAAAAAATTAATTTTTAACTTATTAATTAAATATTTAACCTACAAAGATAAATTTTTAACTAAGTGGTCGAACTTTTAAACAAAAAAGAATCTATCAAAGGTTTAAGCTGAAAAAACGAATTTTGTAGGAGACAGTTAAATTCTCTACCAAAAAGATGATTCTTTAACAAACAGAATAAATTTTTAACAAAAAAACTATATTGTCAACAAAATTATTGAATTTTTAACCAAATAAATAAATTTACAACCTAAAAATTATTTTTTAACCAAATGGTTGAATTCTCAACTAAAAATGAATTATTTTAAACCAGAAATGAATATTTAAATTTTTATTTGAAAAAATTAATGTTCCACAATGAAAAAAAAATTTTTATATAAATAATTGAAATTTCAACTAAAAAAAATATCAGATATCTACAAAAATGGGAGAGTTAAATTTTTTGTTAAAAAAATTAATTCTCAGACAAAAAATAACAAATTTTCTAAAAAATATTTAATTTTTCAACATAGAAATGAACTTTGAATCAAGTATTTTAACAACAAAAAATAATAATTTTTGACCAAATTTTTGAGTTTCTAACTAAAAGCGATCAACTTTCAACCGACAATATCATAGTTAAATTTTTATTTTAAAAAATCAGTCTTTAACAACAAAAAAATAAATTTTCAACTAAATAATTAAATCTTTCATCAATTAAATTAATTTTTAACAAAGAGTAATTTTCAGCAAGAAAGTCGAATTTTTAATCAAGAAAGATTTTTCAGTCAAGAATGAAAAAAAAAACAAGAAAGACGATTTTTTTACAAAACAATAGCATTTTGAACCCAAGAATAAAAATTTTTAACAAAGAAAATTAATTTTTTATAGAAAAACTGACTTTCGACACAATAGTTAAATATTTAACTAATAACATTAATTTTTAACAAATTAGTTCAAGTTTCAACCAAGTAGTTAAATTTTCCACAAAAAAGATGACCTTTTTACAGAAGAGTTGAATTTTCATCAAAATAATTTAATTTTTAACAAAATAGTTTAATTTTAAATTCAGTAGTTAAATTTTCAATTTAAAAAAAAACATAAATTTAAACCAAACATTTTAATTTTCAAATAAAAAGGATAAATCTTAAACTAAACATAAAATAGTCAAATTTTTATTTTAAAAAATTAATGTTCAATAAGAATTATAAAAAATTTTTGAAGAAAATAATTGGATTTTCAACTAAAAAGTATAAATTTTGCACAAAAATGGGAAAGTTATATTTTGAGTTTAAAAAATTAATTCTTAACCAAAAAAAAAAAATACAAATTTTCAGAAAGATAGATAATTTTTCAACTGATAATGGTATAGTTAAATTTTTATTTAAAAAAATTAATTTTTAACCAATAAAAAAAGATTTTATAGCATAATAATTAAATTTTGAAACAATTAAATTATTTTTTAACAAAAACATATTTTCAGCAAAAGAGTCTTATTTTCGACCTAGAAAAATATTATGGTCAAGAATGAAAAAAGCCAGAAAGACGATTTTTCTACAAAACAATAGTATTTTTAATCCAAAAACATGAATTTTTAACAAAAAAAAATTTTTTTTTTAAAAGAAAAACTAATTTTCAAAAAAATATTAAATTGTTTAAGCAACAGAAGGAATTTTTAAACAATTAGTTTAACTTTCATCCAAGAAGTTGAATTTTATACGAAAAATATGACTTTTTGACAAAAGAGTTAAATTTTCAACAAAATAGTGAAATTTTTAATGAAGTTGTACAATTTTTAACAAAATAATTAAATTTTTAATAAAAAAGTTTTATTTTAAATACAGTAGTTGAATTTGTAACTAAAAAGGATAAACACAAACTAAATATTTTAATTTTCAAATAAAAAAGATAAATTTAAACCAAACATTTTAATTTTTAAATAAAAAGGATACATTTAAAACCAAAAACGGAACAGTTAAATTTTCATTCAAAACAATAATTGTTCAATAAAAACAAAAAGGCATTTTTAAGAACATATTAAAATTTTTAACTAAAAAAAATATAAATTTTCCACAAAAATGGAAGAGTTAAATGTTGACTTTAAAAAATTAATACTCAACCCCAAGAAAAAATTGTTGAATTTTTAATTAAAAACATTCTATTTTCAACCGACAATGGTATAGTTCAATTTTCACTTTTAATAAATTATTTTTATTTAAAAAAATTAATTTTAACCTGCAAAAATAATTCTTAACAAAATAATTGAATCTTTAAACAATAAAATTAATTTTTAATCAAAACGAATTTTTAACAAAAAAGCTGAATTTTCAACCAAGAAAGATTTTTCAGTCGAGAATGAAAAAAACTTTGTAAAAAATCGTTGAATTTTTAATTAAAAAATAAAAACGAATTTTCTATAAAATAATAGAATATTCAACCCGAAAATATAAATTTTTAATGTAGAAAAATAATTTTCAATAAAGAAAGATAATTTTCTGCCAAAAAAATTAATTTTTAACAAATTAGTTCGACTTTCAACCAAGTAGTTGACTTTTCGACCAAAAAATACGACTTTTAAATAAAATAACTAAATTAAAAAAAAATAAATAAATTTTAAGCAAAATAATTAAACTGTTAAGCAATTACCTTTTAATCAAAAAAATGAATTTTCTTCTGAAAAATCAATTTTTAATCCAGAAGGACGAATTTTCTATCCAAAAACACGAATTTTCAACAAAACAGTTGAATTTTCGACCAAAAAAACAAAAAATTTAACCAAAATAATTGAATTTTCAACAAAATACAATAATTTTCAACTAAACAGTAGAATTTCTAATCAAAAGTGATGAATTCTGATCCAAAAATTTTGTTTCTTGAAAACAGAGAAAAAAGCATAAATCCTTTAAAAAGGGTAAAAAAGGGGAATAGGGGAAAGTCTGTAAAGTTGGTTATTTCTTCTTTCCATCCATACCTTTTTAGATCTGATTTTTATTAGAAGCGCTCTCTTTGACCAGCAAATTTGGTCAGGGGAGTGGAAAACTGCAGAAAACCAAAACTCCTAAAAACCTTTCTCTAGAAAATAATCAAGTAAGATGGAGCGAAACTTTTGGAAAGATGAAACGAGTGAAATAATGGGGAAGACAAAATAGGTAGGTGGTCCCCAATCCTAATTTTGAGCACACGTCTTTAATACGTATATGAGGCATACTTTCTAAAGCCGTTAAGCTGGCTGCATCAGCCGACAACCGGCCGGAAGCGTCTGCATCTTACCAAATATCGCCAAGGCAAGCCTTATTCAAATTAAGAACATTACTCCAACGCAATTTTGTAAAACGATTTCTCTCAGAGGTGTAAACCTACGATCAAGATACACCCCTCTCAATTCAAGTTTCATTCTTTCAATCTTTCTGCCTGAGAAGAGGCAATCATGATTGTTTACGTAAATCAGAAAAGTGAACTTATCTAACGGTGCAATAAAGATTGGAATTTGCAAGTTGAATATTGGATCATCAAGAGTGAAATAGGAATGGTTTACAATGTGAAAAAATCTGCCTTAGCCAGGATTCGAACCTGGATCGCTACTATGCATCAGTGGAGAGTTAACAAAATAGGCCACTGAGATCTGTGGCAGATCATTTGTCGCTTTTTCACAAATAATAGACCAGTAATAGAGAATATTTATAATTTTATATTAAAAAGATAATTGATATCCTACTCAACAAAATAACGTAATTGTTAACATCATTGTTAACATTATTCCTGAATTCATATAATTTTTATTTTTATTTCAAATTAAGTTTTGCTTAATTTAAGTTCACATTTGAAGTGAAGTCGCAAATTGCAAATTGAAAAGTAAAATTTGTAAGTTGAAAATTCGAAATTGAAAATTGAAAATTAAAACTTGGATGTTGAAAATTAGAAATTACCAGTTGAAAATTAAAAATTGAAAGCTGAGAATTAGAAATCGCTAATTGAAAATTGGATTTTCTTAGTTAGAAGTTGAAATTTAGAGTAAAAAAGTTGCAAGTTGACAGTTAGAAGTTGCAAGTTCAAAATTCGAAATTGCAAGTTGAAAATTGGAAGTTGCAAGTCAAAATTGGAAAATCCAAGTCAAAAATTGGAAGCTGCAAGTATCAAATTCAAAATCAAAAGCTGAAAATTGGAGACTGCAAGTTCCAAGTTGAATATTGTAAGTTACAAGTTGACCATTGGAATCTGCAAGTTGCAAGTTGAAACTTCGAAGTTGCAAGTAGAAAATTAAAAGTTGCAAGTTGAAATTTGAAATTGCTAGTCGAAAATTGGATGTTACAAGTTACAAATTCAAAATTTTAAGTTGAAAATGTGAAGCTGCAAATTCAAAATTTCAAGTTGAAAATTGAAATTTGCAAGTTAAAAATTTGAAGTTGCAAGTTTTTAAAAAAGATGTTGCAAATTGCATGTTGAAAATTTAAAGTTTAAAATTAGAAGTTACAAGTTTTAAATTAAAAATTTGAAGATGCAAGTTGAAAATTGAATGTTGCAAGGTACATGTTGAAATTTGGAATTTGGAAGTTACAAGTTGAAAATTGGTAGCTGCAAGTTGCAAGTAAAAAATTGAAAGTTGAATGTTAAAAATTTGCAAATGCAAATCGCAAAATGGATATTACACGTTCCAAATTCCAAATTCCAATTTCAAAATTAGAAGTTGCAAGTTGAAAATTGGAAATCGCAAGTCAAAAATTGGATATTACACGTTCCAAATTCTAAATTCGAAGTTGAAAATTGGAAGTTGCAAGTTAAAATGTGAAAGTTGCAAATTGCAAGTCGAAAATGAAAGTTGCAAATAAAAATTTTAGATCGCAAGTTCAAAATTGAATGTTGAAAGTTCTAAATTCCAACTTTCAAGTTAAAAATCAGAAGTTGCAAGTTGAAAATTTGAAATTGCAAGTCGGAAATTGGATGTTACACATTCCAAATTCAAAATTTTAATTTGAAAATTGGAAGTTGCAAGTTGAAATTTAAAAGTTACAAGTTGCAAGATTAAAATTGAAAATTGCAAATTTAAAATTGCAGGTTAAAAATTAAACGTTGTAAGGTACATGTTGAAATTTGGAAGTTGCAAGTTGAAAATTGGAAGTTGCAAGTTCCGAATTCAATTTTTCAAGTAAAAAATTGAAAGTTGCATGTTGAAAATTTGAAATTGCAAGTCAAAAATTGGATATTACACGTTCCAAATTTAAAACTTCAAGTTGAAAATTGGAAGTTGCAAGTTAAAATTTGAAAGTTGCAAATTGCAAGTCAAAAATGAAAGTTGCGAATTAAAAATTTTAGATCGCAAGTTAAAAATTGAATGTTGAAAGTTCTACATTCAAAGCTTCAAGTTGAAAATCAGAAGTTGCAAGTTGAAAATTAAAAATTGCAAGTCGGAAATTGGATGTTACACATTCCAAATTCAAAATCTTAAGTTGAAAATTAGAAGTTGAAATTTGAAATTTATTAGCTGCAAGATCAAAATTGTAAGTTGCAAATTTAAAATTCAAAATTGTAGATTAAAATTTGAACATTGCAAAATACATGTTGAAATTTGGAAGTTGCAAGTTGAAAATTGGAAGTTGCAAGTTCCAAATTTAATCCCTCAAGTTGAAAATTGAAAGTTGAAAATTTGAAATTGCAAGTGGAAAATTGGATGTTACACATTCCAAATTCAAAATTTCAAGGTGAAACTTGGAAGTTGCAAGTTGAAATTTGAAAACTACAAGTTGCAAGATCAAAATTGAAAGTTGCAAATTTTAAATTTCAAATTGCAATTAAAAAATAAGATGATACAAGTTCCAAATTCAAACTTCCAAGTTGAAAATTTAAAATCGCAAGTCGAAAATTGGATGTTACATGTTCTAAATTAAAAATTTCAATTTGAAAATCGGAAGTTTCAAGTTAAAATTTAAAATTTACAAAATGCAAGTTTAAAATGAAAAGTTGCAAATTCAAAATTTTAAATTGCAAGTTAAAAATTAAACGTTTTAAGGAACATGTTGAAATTTAGAAGTCGCAAGTTCCAAATTCAATCTTTCAAGTTAAAAATTGAAAGTTGCATGTTGAAAATTTGAAATGGCATGTCGAAAATTGGATATTGCACGTTGCAAATTTAAAATATTCAGTTGAAAATTGGAAGTTTTAAATTAAAATTTGAAAGTTACAAGTTGTCAGATCAAAATTGAAAATTGCAAATTAAAAATTGCAAGAATGCTGCAAGTTCTAAAATCAAACTTTCAAGTTGAAAATCGGAAGTTGCAGGTTAAGAATTGAAAATTGCAAGTCGAAAATTGGATGTCACATGTTTTAAATTCCAAATTTCAAGTTTAATGTTAGAAGTTGCAAGTTCCGAATTGAAAATTTCAAGTTGAAATTCAGAAGTTGCGAGTTGAAAATTTGAAGTTTCTAGTTGAAAATTAGCTGTTGCAAACTGGCTGTTGACAATTTTAAGTTTGAAATTAAAAGTTACAAGTTTTAAGTTAGAAATTCGAAGATGCAAGCTAAAAAGTTGCATTTGCTAGTGAAAAGTTAAATGATGTAATTTGCCTGTTAAAAATTCAAAGTAAAAAATTGTAAGCTGCAAATTGAATGTAGCAAGGCACATGTTGAAATTTTGAAGTTACAAGTTAAAAGTTGAAAATTGAAAATTAGAAATTTTAAGGTATGAGTTAAAAATTGGAACTTGCAAGTTGAAAATTTTAGGTTGCAACTTGGAAATTAGATGTTGCAAGTTGTTTGTTAAAAATCTGAAATTCAAAATTAAAGTTGCATGTTTCAACATAAAAATTTGAAGTTGCATATTAAAAATTAAAAATCTCAATTAAAAAATTCAGTTTTGCAAGTTCCAAATTTAGAAACCCAAGTTGAAAATTGAAAGTTGCAAGTTGAAAATTTGTAACTGCAAGTTGAAAATTGAAAGTTGCAATTTGCCTATTAAAAAAGTAAAGTTGGAAATTGTAAGTTGCGAGTATCAACCTTGATATTCGAAGATGCAACTTAAAAATTGGATGTTGCAAGTTTCAACTTAAAAATTGAAAGCTGCTAATTAAAAATTGGATGTTGCGATTTGTCTGTTGAAAAAATTAAAGTTACAAATTAAAAGCTGCAAGTATTAATTTTAAAATTCAAAGATGCAATTCAGAAATTGGATGTTGCAAGTTGCTAGTTGAAAATTGAAAGTTTCAACTTGAAAATTGGAAGTTGCAAGTCAAATATTGTGAATTGAAAGTCGATAATTGGTTTTTAAATCTTCCCAATTCAAAATTTCCAGTTGAAAATCGGAAGAAGTAAGTTAAAAATTCGAAATTGCAAGTTGAAAATTGGATGTTGCAAGTTGCCTGTTGCAAATTAAAAGTTTAAAATTGGAAGTTGCAAGTATCAACTTAATAATTCGAAGATGCAAGTTGAAAATTGAAGTTGCTAGTTCCAAGTGGAAAATTAGATGTTCTAAGTTGAAAATTAGAAGTTCATATTTGCAAATTCGAAGTTGCAAGTTGTAAATTGGAAGTTGCAAGTTAAAAATTTGAAATTGCAAGTATCAACCTAATAATTCGAAGATGCAAGTTGAAAATTGAAAGTTGCTAGTTGAAAATTGGATGCTGCAGTTCGACTGCTGAAATAGTTAAGTTGTAATTTAGAAGCTGCAAGTATCAATTCAATAATTCGAAGATGCAAGTTCAAAATTGCTAGTTCCCAGTGAAAAATTAAAAGTTCTAAGTTGAAAATTAGAAGTTAATATTTGCAAATTTGAAGTTGCAAGTTGAAAATTGGAAGATGCAAGCTGATAATTGAAAGTTGCAAGCTGAAAGACAAATCGTGCATCCTTGATGCGAACGACCTTCCAGAAGGTTCAAGCTACTGTTTATTCTCTCAGAAGCAAGATCAATGTTCACAATTTCTGTGCGATCCGGCGATCGTCTTTAGGGTTCGTTCGGATCCAGGTAATTGCGAAGGTCGTAAAAAAGATCCTGGAATTTTATCGTGCTCTGGCCACGTAACATCCTACACTTGGCGAGCAGAACCGAGAACCCGCAGAACACGTTTCCAGGAACAAGGAGAAGAAAGTACTTTGTTCAGGGAAGAATCAACATTTACTCGAGGAGAAGAAAAGAAGCTCTATGTTGATGCACCAATCAAAGTAGAGGAACAAATCTTAACGAGTTTCAACCAGAAAATACCAGATTTCTAATCCCAAATTGAAATCTCAAAAAGAGTAAAAAACTAGTTAATATCAATCTTTAGACAGAACGAAGGAATCAAATGAAAAATGGATGTATTAATAGAACCATTAATTTAGGTTCCAAGAAAAAATCACTCACTATTCCAATTAAGGGTTTGTAAATGCAATTAATTAAATCTTGATTGATTCCTTCAATAGGGTGTAAGACAAGAGTAATTAAACAATGCGCAATTTATAAGTTGCTAATATGTACTGTTCTTTTATGTTTAACATAAACTGTTAAGGACGACTAAGACCAGTTGCAGTTTAATTGATTAGCCAATCAGATTGAAATTCATTTCAATTTTAACTACAAGTGTTGCGATCCAACATTCCGGTCTTAAGATTCGCAACTTCTCTTAAATTTAAAGTGGAAGAACCTTAACTGGTTCTTAAAAAACTGGAAAAACCAGTAAAATCTGTACCACTTGTGGTGCAAGATAGTGTGAACTATATTATTCATTTGATAAAAATCTAAACGAAAAGAAGTCATTAAATTATTTCTGGAATGGTTAATTCATTATTCATGAGCCCATTCAATATTGTAATTGATAAACACTTCATTAACCTCCTACTAATTCTAAAACTGAAGCTAACTAATCTGTATTAATTTCATGCTTTTCATTCATCAATTAATCTGAAATGAGTTGTAACTTTCATGCTGCATCCGTAGGTGCATTTTAGGAATTAATAAAAAGTGATTTAATTATGTTAGGATTTTATGAACTTTTCTT
The DNA here is from genome assembly GCA_032357855.1 of Amphibolips quercusostensackenii. Classification (NCBI taxonomy): domain Eukaryota; kingdom Metazoa; phylum Arthropoda; class Insecta; order Hymenoptera; family Cynipidae; genus Amphibolips; species Amphibolips quercusostensackenii. The sequence continues at coordinate 205,189 of JAUELO010000331.1, forward strand.
ACTTGGATTTCTTATCTGCATGGGTTAAGAGTGTTACAAATTCTATTTTATAGTTAAGGCGATTAGGTTTTTTGTGTTCTACAAATCCTTGGAATGGATAAAGTGCCAGAAATGTTGATCATTATCGGTCGAGAAACTCTATTGTCATCTCATCCTCAGTTTAGAGATCAAACAGAGATAGAAGTAGAGATTTCGACCACAGATTGTGACAGGTTGTGCCACTGGCATCATCTGCCCGACCCTAAGAAATTCAAATTTGTGTCTCAATTGAAAACTAAATACTAATCAAATAATCCCATCTGGAGTATTATCATAACTCTGGTCAATAAAATGTCACCTTAATATCTGTGGAGAAAAACAAATTATTTTCAAAGTACTTTTTTGCGCTGAATTCGAATCAGGCATTCATTTATTTCCACTCGCTCTTCAAACGATATTTGCAACTTGCCACTGCGATTTGCCGATAGCCTAATTGCTAATCCTCATCGACCTTTATATCAAAAACAATTAGTACTCAAGAAGAAATAATATGATATAAGCTGACAGGCCTGATTGGTAGTCACATAAAAAGCTTGGCAAATAGTTTAAGAGACAGATTCTTCTTTAGGCGATTAATCAATCTTTGTCTGTAGAAGATTCTTGCGGTTTGGATCCATCTGTCTGAGAAGACACTTCCTTGCTAATTTGTATAATTAGTATATGAATACCTTTAGAAACCCCTATTTAAAAAATCGATCCTTCTCATTTAGAAGACAAATTGAAGTGCAAAGGTAGATTCTTTCTTCTCAGGAGGCACACACAGCAAAAACAAGGGTTTCAATTTTGCTCCAGATCATTTTTTTAAA
>JAUELO010000331.1:207250-226709 GCA_032357855.1 Amphibolips quercusostensackenii
TTTGAGAAAACACGTCTTATCAATGCTCAAACATTGTTATCTTCAGAAAGCTCTAGGAAAGAATAGTAATCTCGATTTTGCAGAAGCTAGATGACAAATTGAAGCACAAACCAAGGTAGATTTTCCTTTTCAGAAGGCACGTTCTTTTTTTTTTCATAGAAAATATCTTTCAAAATATCAAACATTATTGCGAATGTTTTCAGAAATCTCTATCTAAAAGTCACTCGATCCTACTCTTTTAGAAGACAAATTGAAGCAGGTGGATTCTTCCTTTTCAGAAGGCACATCTTTCCAATTTTCAAACATTACTATTTTTTAGAAACCTCTTATTGAGAAACAATGGATCCTTCTCTCTTAAAAGACAAAATTAAGCACACAGATTCTTCCTTCCCGGGTGTCGCATTCTTTCTGAGAAGACGCATCTATCCAATGGTCAAACACTACTATCCTCAGAAACCTCTGATTAAATAAGAACCGCTCCTGGATTTTGCAGCAGTTAGATGACAAACTGGAGTACAAACACTGGAGGTGACAAGATCTAAAAATACTGGTTGGAGAAACTGGTTGTAGAAAAGGTCACGCAAAAAAAGCTTGGCTTGGGACAAGTACTGTCAAGTTCCTTGACCTGCGGCACATCAGAAGACATTAAACTGGTGTAGCGTGGCCTCGGTCGAAGAAGCTTTGTTCGGCTGACACCTCGTTAAGCCCCGCGACCATGTGTCCCAAGAAATCTCGCAGTTTACGGATCGTGAGCTGACTTCCGTTTCCTCAGGAAACTTTCAGGCTTTCAGGTTGTACAGGCTTTCAGTTTTTCAAGCTTTCAGGTTGTTCAGATTTTCAGGCTTTCAGCACAAAAACTTACCCGTCCCCATGGCTGATCGCAGCCTCCTTCCACCTTAATCCTTGCACGTATCCAGGATCCAATGTTATCTTCTTTTCGTTATCACTTAATGACCTCTTATCACTCAAACCTCTTCGTCCAGCCGGGAGACCGCGGACGAACTGGTACCACGAGATGACTTTTGGTAAGACTCGGACGTGAGACCGGACTACGTCATCGCGGACCCGGTACCGGATTGGTCGAGCAGCTTCTATCTTTCTCTCTTCCGCTCCAACACACCGCGAGAATATCCCTCTCACCTTTTCCTTCTTCTTGCTCTAAGGCGGATAAGGCCTTTCTCCCTCTCTCCCTTCTCCCTCTCACCAGAACACTATTTCTACCAAGTAGTATAGTGAGTCTGTATTCACCTAGACTCCACTCTAGCATGTAGTCTCGGATCCGAGTCAGTGAGTTCGATGCCTGCAACAGCAGTATCTACTCTCTACGCGTCTCTCATACCTATAAGGAATAAGAATGAGCCGTAATGTGTTAAGTTTATTTGTATTACTTGCATTTTTTTACTGGAGTCCTTTTCCAGATTTTGAACGGGAAAAGTCATATCAAATAATAATTCTTTGAATCTAATTCTATAAATATAAACTTAACTCGACTGGAATCCCCGAGACGAGTCAGCTTTTTAACCGAGTCGTATGAAAATAATTTAGCGCATAAATTAATTGACCACGGGCTTCACAGTCTTTCTCATATATCCCTCTTAACACATTCTTCTTGTTTTTTTTTCTCAACTAATGCAAGCCAGATTAATAAAACAAAATAAAAAAATATTATATATTTGGTTGAAAATTTAACACGCTTGTCAGAAATCCGTCTTTTTGTCCTAAAAATTCACCAGTCTAGTTAACATTTTTTATCTTTCTTGTCTTCAAAATTTGACTTTGTTAAAAATCTTTTTCTTTGAAAATGCAAGTGTTTTGTTGAACATTAATTTTGCTTAAGAAGTCAGCTATTTTGTCCACAATTCGTCTTTTTTTATTGAATTCAACTACTTGGAAGAAAGTTTAACTACTTTTTCTTTAATTCATTTTTTTTTTTGGTTGAAGATTCATCTATTTAATTAAAAATTTAACTACTTAGTTGAAAATTCTTTTTTTTGTTATAAAAATTAATTTTCTTATCTAAAAATTCAGCTATTCAATTCTTGGTTACAATTGATCCTTTTTAGTTGAAAATTAAACTGTTTGGTTGAAAATGAACTTTTTTCTTAAAAATTCGTATTTTTGGGTTTCGTAAAAATAAGCCTTTCGCGTAGAAAATTTAATAATTTGGTGAAAATTTTTATTTCTTGATTAAAAAACCTGTTTTAGTTGAAAAAATCTAGTTTTTGTTAAAAATTTGTCTTTTTGTTAAGGACTTTTTTTTATTGAACAAAAAATTTTTAATTGAAAATTTAGCTATTTGATTTTTCGTTGAAATTTTGAATTGTTCAGTTAAATACTTATGTATTTTGATAAAAATTCATCTTTTTGTTATCAGATTCATCTTTTTGGGTGAAAATTCAAAAATTTAATTAAAATTTAATTCTTTTTTGACTTCAACATTTTTTTCGGGAAAATTTAATTACTTTGTTAAAAATATAACTAATTGGTTAAAAATTTATTTTTTCTGCTTCGGAATTAATCACGTTAGTTGAAAATTCATCCATCAGGTTGAAGAATAAACTTTTTTGTCAAAGATTCGTTTTTTTTTGTTGAAAATAATTTTTTAATCGAAAATTCAACTATTTCATTTTTTGTTGAACATTTTTATTTTTTAGTTAAAAATTATGTATTTTGACAAAAATTTGTCTTTTTCGTAGCAGATTAATCTTTTTAGGTAAATATTTAATAATTGGGTTGAAATTTTTTTCTTTCTTGATTTCAAAATTTTTTTTTGATTGAAAATTCAACTCTCTTGTTGGAAATTCATTTTTTTAAAATAAATTGAACTATTTGTTTGAAAGTTGACGTACTTTGTTTGAAATTAATTTGTTGTTGTTGAAGATTCAGCTATTCGATTAAAAATTTAACGATTTTGTTGAAAATTCGATTTTCATGCTAAAAATTTATTTTTTCAATCGAAAATTTATTTATTTCATTTTTTGTTTAAAATTGATTTTTCAAAACAGCAAATTTAATTGATAATTAAATAATTTGTTAAAATCAATTCTTTTTGTTTTGTAGATTCAACTATTTTATTAAAGATCCGTTTTTTTTTTTTTAATTTTTATTTTTAACTGAAAATTTAACTATTTTATTTTTTATGTGAACTATCTTTCTTAGTTAAAAATTCAAGTATTTGGTTGAAAATTAAACTTTTTTTTTCAAAATTCGTTTTTGTTTTGTTGAAAATAACTTTTTCACTTAAAAATTTATTTGCATGATTTTTTGTAGAAAATTTATATTTTTAGTTGAAAAATTAACTTTTTTGGTTAAAAATTCCTATTCTTGGGTTAAATTTAAAAAATTTAAAACTCAGTTGAAAATCCAATTGTTTTATTGGAAATTCGTCCATTTTAGTTAAAAATTAAACAATTTGATTGAAATTTCTATTTATCTTCAATTCAAAATTTTTCTTGGTTAAAAATTTAACTCTTTTGTTAAAAAATTCATTTTTTCATAAAAGATTCATCTATTTGTGTAAAAATTTAACAATTAATTAAAAATCTGTTTTTTTATTGGAATTAAATTTTTTAACTAAAAATTTATTACTATATACGGTACTGTGGTCGGATGCTCAAAGAAGGGCAGCAAACACGATTTTTATTTTACGTGTGAAGCGTACCATATATATATGGTACTGTAGGCGGATTCGGGTTAAGGTAAAAATTCAACTATTTGGTTGAATAAACATGTATTTTGTTGAAAATTTGTGTTTTGGTAGAAAATTACTCTTCTTGATTAAAAATTCATGAATTTCGTAAGAAATTTAACTAATTTCGTAAGACATTTAACTAATTTGTTAAAAATGTAATCATTTCTTTAAAAATGCAACAATATTGTTGAAGCCACTTTTTTTGGTCGGGAATTCGACTGCTTTGTTGGAAATTCGTCCTTTTTTATTGTAAATTTTTTCATTTAATTCAAAATTCATCTCTTTTGGATAAATATAAACTTTTTTTTGCTTCCTCTTGGATGAAGCTTTGTAATGGTAACATTTTTGAAATTTTTTAAATTCATTTAATTAAGCGTTCCTCAATTTAAAAATGTCTAATACAATGTTCTAAGCAAATGTCCGGATGTGTGTTTGGATGTGTGTGTGTGTGTGTGTGTATGTGTGTGGATGTTCATCGATAATATCTTGAAACTGACCAAAGGATTTCTAAAAATATTGATAACATTTTTTTCTAGCACTTTATAATATTTTGAAAATCAGTTTTTTATGGTGAAACTTTTTTCTTTAACGTAATTCAAAGTTAATGCAAGAACATAAAAGATTCCTTGGTTCGAGACGAATCGATTGACCTATAATATTAATACATTTTATCAAAGAGTGAGAAAGTTATCGCTATTTATATTATATTAAAAATCGATTTTTATATTAAAAATCGATTTTTATATTAAAAATGGATTTTTATACTAAAAATGTTCTCATTTTCATTATTTAAAGTTGATGTTAAAATAGAAAAGATGTGTTAATTCGAGGCGAATCGATTGACCTATATTATTGATACATTTTATTCAAGAGTAAGAAAGCTAGGGTAATGCATAAAATTTAAAAATACGGTTGTTTACAGTAAACATTTTTCCATTAATATAATTCAAAGTTGAAGCAAGAGTATAAAAGATTCCCAAATTTGAGAGGAATCGATTGACCTTAATATTAATACATTTTATGGAAGAGTAAGGAAGTTATGGTCATTTATATCATATGAGAAATCGATTTTCATAGTAAAAATGTTCTCATTCTCATAATTTAAAGTTGATGTGAAAATCGAAAAGATGTATTGATTCGAGACGAATCAATTGACCTATAATGTTGATACATTTGATTGAAGAGTAAGAAAGCTATGGTAATACATTAAATTTGAAAATATGGTTTTTTACAGTAAAAATTTTTTATCAACATAATTAAAAATTGATACAATTACATAAAAGATTCCTTGGCTTCAGGTAAAGCGATTGACCTATAATATTCATGCATTTGATCAAAGATTAAGGAAGTTATGGTCATTTATATTATGTTAAAATTCCGTTTTTATAGTAAACATTTTTACAGGCGCACAATTTAAAGTTGATGTGAGAATAGGAAAGATGTGTAAAAGATTCCTGAGTTTGAGAGGAATCGATTGACCTATAATATTAATGCCATTTATGGAAAAGTAAGGAAGTTATGGTCATTTATATCATATTAGAAAACAATTATTATAATAAAAATTTTCTAATTTTAATAATTTAAAGTTGATGCAAAAATAGAAAAGATGTGTTGATTCGAGACGAATCGATTGGATTATAATATTGATACATTTTATTGGAGAGTAAGAAAGCTATGGTAATGCATAAATTTTGAAAATATAGTTTTTTATAGTAATTGTTTTCATCAACATAATTCAAAGTTGATGCAAGTTCATAAAAGATTCCTTGGCTCAAGGTGAAGCGATTGACCTATAATATTAATACATTTGATCAAAGAATAAGGAAGTTATGGCCATTTATATAATGTTAAATATCCGCTTTTATAGTAAACATTTTCACAGGCGCATAATTTAAAGTTAATGTGTGAATAGACAAGATGTGTTTATTTAAGACGAATCGATTGACCTATATTATTGATACATTTTATTGAAAAGTGGGAAAGATATGGTAATGCATAAAATTTGAAAATATGGTTTTTATAGTAAAACTTTTTTCATTACCATAATTTAAAGTTGATGCAACAATCTTAAAGATTCCTTGGCTTAAGACGAAGCGATTGACCTAATGAATACATTTATTTAAAGAGTAAGGAAATTATGGTCATTTATGTTATATTAAAAATCCTTTTTTATCGTAAACATTTTTATAAGCGCATAATGAAAAATTGATGTGAGGATAGAAAATATGTGTTTATTCAAGACGAATCGATTGACCTATATTATTGATACATTTTATTGAAGAGTGGGAAAGATATTATAATACATAATATTTGAAAATATTGTTTTTTTATTGTAAAACTTTTTTCATTGACGTAATTCAAAATTGATACAATTAAAAAATTTTTTCTTGATTTTAGACGAATCGATTGACCTATAATATGAATACATTTTATCAAAGAGTAAGGAAATTATGGTCATATATGTTATATTAAAAATCCGTTTTCATAGTTAACATTTTTACAGTCGCATAGTTTAAAGTTGATGTGAGAATAGAAAAGATGTTATTATTTAAAACGAATCGATTGACCTATATTATTGATTCATTTTATTGAAGAGTATGAAAGCTATGGTAATGCATAAAATTTGAAAATATGGTTTTTATATCAAAACTTTTTTCATTAACGTAATTTAAAATTAATGCAATAAAAAAAATTCTTCATTTTAGGCAAATCGATTGACCTATAATATAAATACATTTTATCAAAGAGAAAGGAATTTATGGTCATTTATATTATATTAAAAATCCGTTTTTATGGTAAACATTTTTACAGGCGCATAATTTAAAGTTGATGTGAAAATAAAAAAGATGTGTGTTATTAAAGACCAATCGATTGACCTATATTATTGATATATTTTATTGAAGAGTAAGAAAGCTATCGTAATGCATAAAATTTGAAAATATAGTTTTTTATAGTAATTGTTTACATCAACATTATTTGAAGTTGATGCAAGTTTATAAAAGATTCCTTGGCTCAAGGTGAAGCGATTGACCTATAATATTAATACATTTTATCAAAGAGTAAGGAGGTTTTGGTCATTTATATTATGTTAAAAATCTGTTTTTGTAGTAAACATTTTCACCGGCGCATAATTTAAAGTTGATGTGAAAATAGAAAAGATGTGTTTATTCAAGACGAATCGATTGACTTATATTATTGATACATTGCATTGAAGAGAAAGAAAGCTATGGTGATACATAATATTTCAAAAAACGGGTTTTTATAGTAAAATTTTTTTCATTAACATAATTTAAAATTAATGCAATAAAAAAAAGATTCCTTGATTCTAAGCAAATCGATTGACCTATAATATTTATACACTTCATTATTTATTATTAATAATATTAACAATGATAATATTAATATTATTATTAATACACTTTACAGAAACATCTGTTATAAATAGAAAAATTTTTTCATTAACATAATTTAAAGTTGATGCATGAATAGAAAAATGCTTATTTCACAAGAACTTTGCTTCCCGTAAGCAAATAGATTTGCTTTCTCATAGAGGAAGTATTACATATTTTTTAAATAATAAATAGACAAACTAAATTTTTCATTTCGAAAAAAATTACAAAATAATACAAAAAAATGTTTTAATACAATGACAAATCAGACAAATAAAATTTCGTATTTGAAATAGTAATTTTTCTAGCTGGAAAATAATTTTTAATAATTTAAAAAAAAAAAAAATATTCATCAAAATTTTTTCCTTCGGCTTAAAAATTTAACAATAGTTGATAAATAATGTTATTGTGAAGTATTCAAAGTCCTAAATATTGTTGTTGCGTAAAATATTGTTGTAGTGAATTAAACAAATGGTTTAAAAAAATTTGTTTTGTTCAAGAAGGTCGCTTTGCAATTAAAAATAAAATAACAGATTATGCGTCTTCTTTTTGCATAGTGCTCATTTCCATTGCATAAAAGGCTTGAATCTTTTAATTCAGTAGCTATCATAATAGGAAAAATATGACTCCATAATGATGATGATGTACATGACAATTGTAAAATATACAACAATTGTAAAAAATAGTCAAGGTAAGCTAGGTGCTTATTATTATTGTAAATCAAAAAAGTGTTCCGCACTTTAACTTGTCAAAAATTCAGAGGAATTGAAATTTTGGCATTTAGGAAAAGATGTAAAAAAGGATAAAAAATATTTGGTGAGCATTAAAAAAACTTATCATAAAACAAAAAATGCATAATATTTAACTTTGCTCTAAAACCAGAAAAAATAAGGAGATTTTTTACAAAAATGTGGAAATCAATTATTTTAAATAAATTTAGATTTATTTTTAAATTTGAAGTGAAAATATTGAATTTTTGACTAGAATAGATCAATTTTGAACGAAATAGTTGAATTTCCAACAACAGATATAAATTTTCAAAAAAAAAAAAAATGAATTTCAACTAAAGTGATTAATTTTATCTTTGAAATTTAAATTTTCAGTTAAAACTTAATTTAGAAAAACATTAAATAAAAAATTACATTTAAAATTAAATCAATTTGTTGTCAATTCGTTTTTTTTTCTGAAAATAATTTTTTTCAATTGAAAATTTATCTTCCATTTTTAAATTAAAATTGATGTTTCTTACTTGAAAATTTCACTATTCGAGAGAAATAATCTTTTTTGTTAAAAATTCATATTTTAGGATTGAAAATTCAACCTTTTTGTAAAAAGTGTTTTTTTCTACTAGAAAATTCTATAATTTGGTGGAAATTTTCCTTTATTATTTGAGAAATCTTTCTTGTCTGAGAATTTAACTATTTTGTTGAAGGTTCGTTTTTTTCGGTTGAAAATAATTTTTTTTTAACTAAAAATTTAACTATTCTTTGTTTTGTATAAACTTCATTTTTCTTAGTTGAAAATCCAACTATTTGGTTGAAATTTTTTCCATTTTGTTGTAAATTTTTCATTTAATAAAAAAATTAATTTTTGTGGTTGAAATTTAAATTATTTGGTTGACGCCTGAAAATAAATGTTTTAACAAATAGTTGAAATTTTAACAATGGATATAAATTTTCAAAAAGAAAAAAATTATTTTCTTCCAAAAAGATGAACTTTTAACCAAAAATATTAATTTTCTACCAAAAAAGACGAACTTCCTACAAAAGAAAAAAATTTTTTTTTGAAAAAATAGTTAAATATTCAAGCAAAGAGATGGGTTTTTAACTAAAATTATAGATCTTTTCAACCACAAAAACGAATTCTAAACAAAATTGGTTAATTTTCTTCAAAGAAATCAATTTTTGACTGATACTTGATATTTCAAAAATAGTTAAATGCTTAACCGAAAAGACGAATATTTAACAAAAAATAATTATTATTTAACAAAATAGACGAATATTAAGAAGATTAATTTTCCACTAAAAAATAATGAATTTTCGACGAAATAGTTTAATTTTCAACCAACAAGATGAATTTTCAACTAAAATTATAAATCTTTATCTGAATTTTCAAACAAGAAAAAATTTCAAAAAATGTTTAAGGATTCATTTAAAAAGATGGATTTTTAACTAAAATAATGAATTTTAAACCAAAAAAAAGTAAATTTTAAACCGGATAGTTGAATCCTCAACCAAAGAGATAAATTTTGAAATAAAATTAGTAATCTTTAACTTTAATATATAAATTTTCAGCTAAGAAAATTAATTTTCGTACAAGAAAAAAAATTACATTTTTTTCAAAAAGTAGTTAAAATTCAAACAACCAATTAGTTAAATCCTTAACCGAAAAGACAACATTTTAAATAAAATATTAATTTTTCACTGAAAAAGAAGAATTTTTTAATAAAATATTCCAATTTTCAACCAAAGAGATAAATTTTCAACTAAAACGATGAATCTTTAACTTTAATATTTAAAATTTCAGTTATGAAAAGAAAATTTCAAACAAAAAAAAAAGAAAATTTTTTCAAGAAAAATGTTTAATTTGAACATAAAAATTAATTTTTGAGTAATACTTAATATTTTAACCAAAAAAACTTTAAATTTTATTTAAAAAACAGTTGAATTTAACAACAAAAAAATGAATTTTCAAAAAATAGTTGAATTTCTCAACCGAAAAGACAAATTTTTAACTACAAATATTTATTTTCTACTAAAAAAAAAGGATTTTTAAATAAAGTAGACCAATTTTCAACTAGCGACATGGATTTTCTACAAAAAAGAATCTTCAACCTTAATATTTAAATTTGCATCTAGGAAAATGAATTTTTAAACAAAAAAATAATTTTTTCAAAAAATAGTCAAATATTCATTCAAAGAGATGAATTTTCAACTAAAATGAATTATCCTTTACCAAAAAATGACTTTTTGAAAAAATTGTTGAATTTTCCACAAAGAAATTAATTTTTGACTAATACTTGATATTTTAACCAAAAAACTTTTAATTTTGAATAAAAAACAGCTGAATTAAAAAAAAATGAATTTTTAAAAAATAGTTGAATTTTTAACCGAAAAGACGAATTTTCAATTAAATGTATTAATTTTCTACAAAAAACGACAAATTTTTTGCCAAGAACATTAATTTTCCACTAAAAAAAAAAACAGTTTTTTGAACAATATAGTTTGATTTTCAACTATAGAGATGAATTTTCAATTAAACGATGAATCTCAAACCAAAAAATGAATTTTTAACAATATTATTAAATTTTCCACACAAAAATTAATTTTTAACTAATATTTTGTATTTCAAACAAAAAAGATTCAAATGTTTAATAAAAAAACAGTTAATGTCAACAAAAGACAAATTTAAATTTTCAAAAAAATAGTTGAATCCTCAACCAAAAATGCGAATTTTTAACAAAAAATAAATTTTCTACCAAAAAAGACAAATTTTTTATGAAGAAGATTAATTTTCTTTAAGAAAAAACAATTTTTTCAAAGAATAATTAAATATAAATCCAAAGAGTTAAATTTTCAATTTGAATGGTAAATCTTTAATTTGAATATTTAAATTTTCAGGTAAGAATATTAATTTTCAAAACAAGAAAAGACAATTCTCCCAAAAAGTAATTAAATATTCATAAAATGGTGGGATTTTGAATTCAAATGATGAATTTTAAGCATCATAAAATAAATTTTCTACAAAATTGTATAATTTTCCACAAAGAAATTATTTCTTATATTATTCTTATATATATTATTATATATATATATATATATATATAACATAAATATATATATATAATATAATAAATATATATATTCCTATATATTAATTGATATTTCAACCAAAAAGATTGTTAATTTTCAATAAAAAACAGTTTAAGTCAACAAAAAAAAAAAAAATTTTTTAACAAAATGGTTGAATTTTAACACAAAAAACGAATTTATCAACCAAAAATGTTAATTATCTACTAAAAAAAAATTTCTACTAAGAAGAATAATTGATCCAATTTTCAACAAATCAGTTCAATTTTCAACCAAAGAGATGAATTTTGAACTAAAATGATGAATCTTTAACTTTAATATTAAAATTTTTAGTTAAAATATTAATTTTTAAACAAAAAATTTCTAAAAAAGAATTAAATATTTGTCAAAAGAAATTAATTTTCAACTAAAATAATGAATTTTAAACCAAAAAATGAATTTTCAACCGGATTGTAAAATTTTCTGAGAATTAATTAATTTTGAATTTTATCGAGAATTTTCTGACTTAAAATTTAATTGCTTTGTAGAAAAATGGTAGTTTTGTTTGTCAACGTAAATAATTTTGTCAAAAAGATTTGTTTCCTAAGCGAAGAATCTTTTTTGGTTAAAAAATCTACTTTTTTATAAAAATTTGTCTATTTCGTTTTTTTGGTAAGGATCAAACTGTTTTTTTGTTGAATATTAAAATTTTGTTGTTGTTGTTAAAATATCAGCTAATATATTTCTGGTGTAAAATTCATCTTTTTAGTGTGAAATTCAATTATTTGGCTAAAATTTGATATTTTTTGTTAAAAAATTTATCTTTTTTTTTAGAATCAACCTTTTTGCTTAAAAATGCAACTATTTGATTGAAAGGCGAAAAACTTTGTTAAAAATTAATTTTTTTACCCAAAGATTCATAATTTTTGTTAGAAATTCATCTCTTTGATTTGAAAACTGAAATATAATTTTCTTGAAATTTGTTTTTTAGTTGGTAAGGATTTTTCAAATATACCTATTACATTTTTTGCAAAAAATTTATATTTTTGAATTGAAAATTTAACTATTTGGTTAAAAATTGGCATTTTTTTCAAATTCATATTTTCAATTAAAATATTAAACTTTTTTGTAGAAAAATTAACTTTTTGGTTTAGAAATTCAACTGTGTTATTGGAAATTCGTTGTTCTGTCTTGAAAATTCAATTATTTTGGTAGAATTTTTTTTTTCTTGATTAAAATTTTCTTCTTTTTTTTTAAATTCATTTTTTTGTTCAACTTTTCTCCTGCTAGAACTAATCGTTTCATGTAATATTTGAACCACATAATCTAAATGGCAAAATACAAGTCGCCTAAGCGCCATTTTTACGAAAATGGTCTGTTTGTCCTTTTTTTTTAAATAATCAGAAATATGATATATTTATGCGCCTGGGAACGAGCAATGCACCACCGTTAGAGTGTCGATGATAACCAAGAAGCAGGCGCGCCCCTGTTTTTTCCGCCTGTTTTACACACATTTTCGGTTCATCATGTATACTCTTCTGGTGTCGGGCTGCTCATTGCCAGGCGCATCAATCCAGTATATTTTGGATCAATTAAAAATAACACAACAACAAAACTATTTTTTGAAAAAATGGCGCTGTAAGGACTTGTATTTTGCAATTTAGATTACGTAGTTAAAATATTACATGACAAAATTCATCCTTGTTGGAGGAAAGGTGATATTTGTAATACGTGGGCCAAAATTCAAGCCCTAGAAAACACTTTAATTCTTTTTTTTTAACTCTCAGAAATAATTTGTGAATAAAATTGTTTCAAGTGAATTTTCAACAAAGAAACATGCCTTTTCTAACTAAAAGATGAATTTTGAATCAAAAAGGACGACTTTTTAAAGAAATTAATCAATTTTCAACAAAAGATTTCAATTTTTCACAAAATAATTAAAATTACAACCATCAAGATTAATTTTTATTTTTTTTTATTTGAAACTTTCAACAAAAGAATTTATTTTTCAACTTAAAAAAAATATTTTCACAAAATTATTGAATTTTCCAATAAAAAACACAATTTTATACAAAAAAGTTAAATTTTCTGTTCGAAAATATGAATTTTCAACAAAAAATTCATTTTAAACCGAACAGTTGTATTTTCAACTAAAAAATATAAATTTTCTAAAAAAATTATAATAGTTAAATTTTCAGTTGAAAAAACATTTTCACGTAAAAAAAAAAATTTTTTTAAATGTTTAATTTTCAAACAAAAGAGATGAATTTTTGACTAAAATGATAAATCTTCAACCAAAAAAAATAATGAATTTTCGCCAAAGTTCTTCGACTTTCAACAAACTAGTTAAATCAAATAAAAAAGGGCGAATCGTCAACGAAACGGTCAAATCCACAAGTAAAAAAAAATCATTGTTCAACCAAGCAGTTGCATTTTTAACAAACAAAAAAATTAAATTTTTGAAAAAAGAGATAAATTTTCCAACAAAGAAAAATTTTTGAGCCAAGAAGGAAAAAATTCTACCGAATTGTCGAATTTTCAAGCCGAACTAACAAATTTTCTACCAAATTTGAATTTTTAACCAAATAGATGAATTTTCAAAGAAGCAGTTGAATTTTCTGCCCAAATTGAATTTTCAGCCAAAAAGACGATTTTTTTACAAAAAAGTTGAATTTTTTAATCAAAAATATAATTTTTTAACAAAAAAAGCCAATTTTCAACAAAATAGTTGAATTTTTAACTGAAAATCATACATTTTCTACAAAACATGAAATAGTTCAATTTGAAAAATCCTTTTCAACAAAGAAAAAGAATTTTTAGAAAAATATATGTTAGTTTTTAAATCTTCTAACAAAAATAATGAATCTTTAAGACAAAGAATTAATTTTTAACAAAGTTCTTCGCCTTTTAATCAGATAATTGCAGTTTCAACCACATAGGTTAATTTTCCAAAGAAAGACAAATTTTTAACAAAGTACATCAATCTTTAATCAAATAATTAAACTTTCTACTACAAAGGATACAAAATATATAAGTTTAATCAAGGAAAAAATGTTTTTGATAAATTATTGAGTTTGACAGACAAAAATACTATTTTTGTACAAAACAGTTGAATTTTAAGTCCGAAAATTTTCGTTTAAATTCACAATTAATTTCTTTTTAGAAAATAAAACAATCCGTCAGCAAATTTGTTTTTTTATTAAAATTCATTATTTTAGTCAAAAATTTATCTTTTTGGATATATATTTAATTATTTTTTGGAATTTCCTTCATTAAAAATTAATTATTTTTACTGAAAATTTAGATATTGCAGTTGAAGATTCATAATTTTAGTTACAAATGCATCTTTTTGTTTGTAAATTCATTTTTTTTTAACTATTCTTTGGAATAATTGTTTTTTTTTTGTTTAAAAATTAACTTTCTTACGTGAAAATTTAAGCATTAAAGTTAAAGATTCATCAATTTAGTTGAAAATTCATCTCTCTTGATGAATATTGAACTTTTTTTAAAAATTTCTTTTGCCAAAAAATAAATTTTGTTAACTGAAGATTTAAATATTAAATTTAAAGATTTATCATTTCAGTTGAAAATTCATCTATTTGGTTGAAAATTAAACTATTTCGTTAAAAATTCATTCTTTCATAGAAAAAATTAATCTTTTTAGTAGAAAATTGTCTTTTTTGGTAGAATGAAATTTTTTGGTTAAAAATACGACTTTTCGGTTAAGAATTCAACTATTTTGTTAAAAATTTGTCTTTTTTGGTTGAATTCAAATGTTTTTTATTTAAAATTTTGAAATTTTTTGTTTCAAATATAAAGTATTAGTTAAAATTTAATTTCTTTGTAGAAAATTCAACAATCGGGTTAAATTTTTATTTTTTTTGATGAATATTCAACTATTTTTTTAAAAAATTATTTTTTTTTGTTTGCAAATTAATTTTCTTAACTAAAAATTTAAATATTAAAGTTGAAAATTCATCACTTTAGTTGCAGATTTATTTCTTTTGTTGAAAATTGAACTATTTCTTTAGAATTCGTTTTTTTGTGAAAAAATTAATATTTTTGGTCGAAAATTTACATCTTTTGTAAAAAATTTAACTATTTAGTTAAAAATTTCTTCTCAACTTTCAACTAAATAATTAAAATTTTAACCATAAAGATTCATTTTTGTAATAAAATGACAAATTTACAACAAGAAAAATAATTTTTAACCCAAATAGTTAAATCTTCAACTAAGAAAAATCAAGTTTATACAAAAAATAGAATAGTTAAATTTTTAGTTAAAAAAATTAATTTGAAGCCCAAAAAAAGAAATCTTTAAAAAAATAATTAAATTTTCAACCAAAGAAATAAATTTCCAACTAACGCCATGAACCCTAAATAAGATCAAATTAATGAAAGAGATAAAAGTTTAATCTAAAAAGACAAATTTCCAACAAGAGTTGATTTTAAAATCAAGAAATATTTCGCTTAGACTTGTATTTTGCCATTTGGATTATGCGGTTAAAATATTAGATAAAAAGCACCTTAATAGTTCATTATTTATTTTTTTAATAATTAGCGTTTTGAAATTCAATTGTGACATGTGGCGTGAATTTTCGAAAAATTACAGTCGAAAATTGAAAAGTGAGAAATGAGAAGTGGAATGTGGAAAAGTTACGTAATCGCCTTCCTGAATGAAAGAGATAAAATTTTAATTGAAATGATAAATCTTTAATCAAAAAAGTGAATTTTAAAAGTAAATTTTAAGTTAAGAAAAATTAAGTTTAGTAAAAAAATAAATTCCTGACAATATAATTAACTTGAAAATATCTTGGTAAGAAATGACTTTACCACGTCCCCTCATGTAAGACAGCATAGAAAAATCGTTAAGCTACCTCCCCCCACCCCTCACGTACCTAAAAGACTGCATAATTTATGCACGACCCTAAAGTTCAAGTATTCTTCAAACATTATTTTGTGAAATACGTTGATGAAAGCATGAATATTTCTGTTGGTAAATCCCAACCAAGTGTTGATTTACACTATAATAAAAAACATTCCAACGTAACAAAAGTTAAAGTTAAAGAATTATTTAAAAATTATTTTAAACAAAATTTTATCAGCGACTTATATTTGATGAAATTTTTTTTTTTTAATTTTCTGTACAAAAAATTTAATTTTTAATTCGTTTGAAAAAGTAAATATGTGCATTAGGGTAGCCCAAAAATGCATTGGACAATTTTTTTCTCGAATTCTCATGCATATCGTCCCCAAAGTTTGAATCCACAAAAAAATTATGGCGTTTAAAAAAAAATTATATTTAGAGGTTCTGGAAGCCCCATGATTTTTTTAATATCCAAATTGTTTCTTATACATAAAATACTATTTTATATTGATAAATAAATGTTTAAATGAATTTTTAGAATATATTATTAATTTTTTTTAGCAATTTTCTCTCAGAGTGGTTTTTGAAGGTCACGGTTTTTCCTGAATTCGTCAACTTATTTTTAGCTTTTCATTTAACACGGAGCAATGACCAATAAAATTCGATAGGCATAATTATTGAAAAAATTTATTATTATTTTCAATAATATTTTCTTTAAATAATGCTAGAATGTTTCAGTTTTATCTGAAATATTCCATTTTTCTCTACTTTTCATTTCGAGCAATATTAAAATTAATAAAATCTAATAACATAATTGTCCAAACAAATTTTTATTGTTTATAACAATTTTATCCTGCAGTAATGCTAGCTGGTTGCGGTTTTTATGAAATTTTTAATTTCTGTTAACTTTTCTTTTAATGAGGTAATAACTCACGCAAAGGTAACAACTATAATTGTTTGAACAATTGATATTTGTTTATAACTATTTTGTCTAAGATAATTGCTAGAAATTTGAGTAGTAGAGCAACAGGGCTTTGACGCCACTTACCGACTGAGTAGGTTCTGCTCCATGCTAGGTTTTTAAAGTTCTGTTTCATTTTCAGTTACCTAAATCAGGTAATTACCATCGCTCGGTAAAACAGTTTATTACCAGCAGTCAGTATAAAAATCAGTAGGTAAAACAGTTCATTACTATTAGTCGATATTCACAATCGGTCTGTAAAACAGTTTATTATCATCATTTAGAAACTTTTCATATTATCATTTCACCATTAGTCGGTAAGGAAGGGATAAACTTTACCATCAGTCGGCGAAACAGGGAGGTCGGTATCTTTCTAGCATCATTTTATTATCGTTCAGTAGGGTAAAAATCAACTTTACTATCAGTCGGTAAAACAGAAATGTATGCAATATTTCATTATTATTCTACAGTAGGCCGGTAAGGTAGAGGCTGGCTGCTGATGGACATCCCTAGCTATAGATGGCGCCTCAGTCACTATATCAGAAGCCTACCTTATCAATTAAGTGTAAATAACTGATGACGTCACTCAGTACTTTTACACAATACCAATATTAAAAATCGGTAATGTGAATTGATTAAAATGACGCTGTATGTGTGTGTGTGTGTGTGTGTGTGTGTGTGGAGTGTGTCACTCCAATGCTTGCTGGGGTTTCCCCAACGTTAACAGGTATAAACCAGCAAGAGTCATACGTTAAAAATTCTCCTAACATTAACAGGTATTAACCTGCAAGATCACGTATAGCATGCGCTGGGAATTCCCCTAACGTTTACAGGTATTAACCAGAGAGTGATTGTGTGTGTGTGTGTAGTGTGCGCTGGGATTTCACCCAACGTCCGCGGATATTCCCCGGAAGTAGTGAACAGTGGGGATAGCGTCCTATATAAAGGCATGCAGAATCGCAGGCTAGTCATTTTGTCGCATCATCCGATGCAAGCTACATCGAGCAATCAAGTTGGCGATACACTAGGTCCAGAGAGAAAGAATCAAAAAGGTAAGTGTTCAATTAATATTTGAATGACCTTTTTCTTCTAGTGCATGATACTTTTGCATGTATTTTTTCTTAAAATATTAGTGTATGTTGCTTTGCGCCGACTCCAATTTGGAGTAGGGGTTACAGGCTATAAAAGCTGTGAAATAATAAAAATAAAACCATTTTTCCATATGCAGTAGTGAGCAGCAGTACGAGCATGATGAAGACTTCAGTGCTGCTGGACGAATGTAAGGAGCTCATGCCAATCATCGACGAAGCTGCGATCCTGCTTCAGAACCTGGGAAGAAGAGATGAAACCTCTGACGCCATCCAACGATAGATCAACAAGTGCGATAGTATTTTAAGCAGGTGCGAAAGACACTTTTACTGATCGTGTAAGATGGGCTAATTGTGACGCAGCGTGCAAGCGACGACTCCAAACAGGAGTAATTGTAAATATTATTTATAAGGATATTAATGCGTTCTTTGATGACGTTTTAATTGAAAAGCGTATAAAAAAGGCAATAAATAAGCTTGGAGCGATGAAAGTTCACACCGAATTAGGTGCTAAATTTAAGAGAGTTGTCAACGATACTGAAAATGTAGAACTGAAAACATTTATGTAAAAGAGAAAAGAAATGTATCTGAGGAATATTTTAGACGATTGCTTCAACGTCAATGTGAAACAACTAATCTTAAATAAGCTTAAATATAGGCAAGAAACTGATTCCAAATGGAAATTACATTCGATTGTAAAGTTAGACATCAATATAAGCAAATTTAATTCTATGCAGGCCAGATCATACATCAACTTTTCACTGCCAATTAAAAAGAAACAGGCGTGTATCAATGTGAAATATAATGATAACGAGTGTTTCAAATGAGCAGTGTTATCGGCGTTGTATCCAGTTAATTTCAAAAATCACCCTGATCGTAAGTCTAAGTACAAACAGTATAAAGATAAATAAGATTTTAGCGGGCTGGAGTTTCCTGTAACTCTGAAAGATATACCAAAATTTGAAGCATTAAGCGGTATATGTGTAAATGTGTATGGTTTTGATAGAGGAAAGTTTAATTACACTGTTGTCTCTCTACATTTAACATCTGTAAAGAGGAAGCAACACGTTAACCTTCTTCATATTTAAGACCACTATATTGACGAGAGTATTGAGAAATATTACATTTGTATTTATTTCAGAAAGTCCTTAGGGCTGATTAGCCCTCATTGATGACAATGACGACAAGGACTTCTGTAACTTCTATCATGTATGGAATAAAGATCTGTCAAGACTTGCTAGTAAAGAACTATCAAAGTACAAAATCAAAAAACATATTTGCGTAGATGCTTACATTATTTTCCAAGTGCTGTAAAATTGTCTGCACACGAACAATACTGTAAGACCCTAAATTACTACGATATTAATCTACCTGAACCCCGTGAGAATGTTGTTGGATTTAAAAATTACAGTAAGAAAGAAAAAGTCCCATTCATAGTCCACGCAGACTGAATGTTTGCTGAAACCTTCTAGCAAGCTGCAGAAAAATATTTCCAATATTGAAGTTTGTCAACATCATAAAGTCTTCAATTGAGGATACTATTTAAAATGCAGCTATCACTGTCATTGTCTGACTATCATTCCTGTTTTGACGGTGCAGGCCCTGCAAATTAGTGCGCCAACGAATTGAAACAATTAACTGAAGACGTTGAATTAATCTTTCTATGCCAAATTCC
>JAUELO010000331.1:317160-333557 GCA_032357855.1 Amphibolips quercusostensackenii
TTATAATTAGTTTTTTTGTGGAATATTATTCTCACATAGTATGCGCAAAAAAATTCGTGTGAGCGCCCTTTTTCAAAATTAAAATTTTTTATTATCAAACAACAAATTGAAATATTTTTTTTTATTCACGGATTGTTAAAAATTAAATATAGAGTCAAAACAGTTCTACAAAGTTTTTTGTAAAATTTTAACTCATAAATCTACAAAGGCTTATATATTCCTTTAGTGCAAAAGGTTATTAAAAAATTATACAACTGGACTTTTTTTTTTAATTTTCTCCTCGCATCATGTTGGGATATTCTTGTTATGCAATTAAAAAAATCGTGGGAGCGTTTTTTTTCAAAATACGACTTTTATTCTTATTCTTTTTATTTTTGGACTTTAAATATAATAGGCTTTTTTGCTTAAAATCTGAGTAAAAAATGATTATGGAATTATATTCCAAAATAAGAATTATATAATCTACAGAGGTTTTTTATATTTAAAAAAAGGCCTTTTATCACAGCAAAAGTTGATAAAACATTGTTTTAATCACCGGTTCATCTTAGATTGCAATTAAATGATCCTAGCATGCTTTAAAAAATTACAAAAATTACAAAAATAAATAAATGAAAGCTTACAAGTTTTTAAAGAAAAATTGTGTATTGGGAATTTTTTAAAACTAATTTTACAGCAACATAAAACAGTATCCAATGAATATCATTAATTTTAATACAAAAAAAATTCAGTGAAATAGTGTAATTTTTAACCAAAGAAATGAATCCTCAACTTATAAAATGAATTTTTAACAAAATATGAACTTTCAAAAAAAGTAGTTACTTTGCAACCAAATAGATGAATTTTAACCAAACAGATGAATTTCCAATCAAAGATTTTAATTTTCTATCAAACTTTCAATTAAAAAGGACAAACAGATTTTTCGGTTTAGACAGAAACCAAATTTACCCAAAAAAGGTGAATTTTTAACCCAAAAATATGCACTTTTTACAAAAAAAACTTCAGTTTCAACTAAATAGTTAAATCCTCAATCCCCCTAATTTTTAACAAAATACATGAATTTTCAACATGCCCAAAATAGATTATTTCAATTTTCGCTTTAAAACCATTAATCTTCAACTAGAAAACGAATCTTCAATTAAATTAGTTGAATTTTCAAAAAAAAAAAAAAAAAAATTCAACCAAAAAAGATAAATTTTCAAGCAAACAATCGAATTTTTTATCCAAAAAGTTGTTAATTATATTTAAAAAGATCTCTTCTTGAACAAAACAAAAGAATTTTTCAACAAAAGTATTGAGTCTTCAATCAAAAAAGACTTCAGAGTAAAAAAATCTATTAAAAAAATCAACCAAATTGTGGAATTTTGAAGCCAAGAAGATAAATTTTCTACAAAACAGTTCAATTTTCCACCCGAAAATATGAATTTGTGATTCAAATGTTAATATTCAACCAACAATAGAATATTTAGATTTTAACTTGAAAAAAAGTGCATACAAAAAGAAACAAATTTTCACTGAAATAGTTAAATTTTCAACCTCAACTAAAACAGATTATTTTTTTATCAAACAGTTGCATTTTTAACACAAATAAATGAAACTTCTACAAAAAAATTAAATTTTAGACCCAAAATATTATTTTTCAACAAAAAAGTTAATTTTTAAACAGATAATTTATATTTATACCAAAAAGAGATAGAGTTTTAAACTAAAAAGATGAATTCTTTTTAAAAACAGATTTTTCAGTTTAGAAGGCAACAAAATAGGTTAATTTTTTAATCAAATGATAAAATTTTTAACCGAAAGAAATTAAATTCTAAACAAAATTTAACCGGAAGCTTTTCAATGAATAGAAATTAATTTAAAACAAAAAAACGTTAAATTTTCTTAATGGCTTCTACTAATTCAGTTGTCATTTAATCGAAAAACAAAAAAAGGAAAAATTTTCTTGATTGCGGGGAAAAAGAGGAATTCTTTACAAAAAAAAATAATTTAAAATTCAACTAAAAAAAAAAAGATAAATATTCAACCACATAGTTGTATTTTTAAATAAAAAAGATCAATCTTATACCGAAGGTTAAATTTTCAAAAAAATGATTATGTTTTCAACAAAATAGTTGAATTTTTAAATAAAAAAAGATACAGTTTTGACTAAAAACTAAATTTTCAACAAAATTTTTACATTTCAAACAAAAAAGTTAAATTTTCAACCAAGTAGTTAAATTTTTAAATCAAAAAGTTACCTTTTTGACCAAAATTTGAATTTTTAAATGAAAAAGATGAATTTTTGCCAAAAACTAAAATTTTTTAATAAAACAGATACAGTTTTAACCAAAATTTGAATTTTTAAA
This sequence comes from Amphibolips quercusostensackenii, assembly GCA_032357855.1. Classification (NCBI taxonomy): domain Eukaryota; kingdom Metazoa; phylum Arthropoda; class Insecta; order Hymenoptera; family Cynipidae; genus Amphibolips; species Amphibolips quercusostensackenii. Next base: position 319,506 of record JAUELO010000331.1, read on the forward strand.
TAAAAAAGATATATTTTTGACTAAAATTTGAATTTTTAACCAAATGATTATATTTTCAACAATATAGTTGAATTTTTAAATAAAAAGATCCGGTTTTTACAAAAAATTAAATTTCCAACAAAATAGTTGCATTTTTTAAATTTCAATTAAAAAAAACATAATTTAAATTTTTAAATAAAAAAAATACATTTTTGACAAAAATTTAAATTTCTAAATAAAAAAAGATATATTTCTAGCTGAAAATTAAATTTTCAACAAAATAATTATATATGTAACAAAATAGTTAAATTCTCAACCAAATAGTTTGATTTTTTAATAAAAAAATTATATTTTGGACCAAAAGTTGAATTTTCAGCAAGATGATTATACTTTGAACCAAATAGTTAAATTTTCATATAGAAAAGATAATTTTTTTACTAAAAGCTAAATTTTCAAAAAAATGATTGCATTTTTAACTAAATAATTAAAATTTTACATTGAAAAGATACATTTTTGACTAAAATTTGGATTTTTAAAGAAAAAAGTTACGTTTTTAAATAAACATTAAGTTTTCAACAAAATGATCATATATATAACAGAATAGTTAAATTTTTAACCAAGTAGTTTAATTTTTAATAAAAAAGTTATATTTTTGACCAGAAGTTGAATTTTAAACCAGATAGTTTAATTTTTTAATAAAAAGTTATATTTTTGACCAAAAGTGGAATTCGCAACAAGATGATAATATTTTAAACCAAATAGTTAAATTTAAAAAAAAATTCTAATTTTTTAACCAAAATTTGAATTTTTAAATAAAAAAGATACATTATTGACCAAAATTTGAATTTTTAAATTAAAAAAGATACATTTTTGACTGAAAATTGAATTTTAAAAGATGATTATATATTCAACAAAAAAGTTAAAATTTCGACCAAGTAGTTTACATTTTTAATAAAAAAGTTATATTTTTGACCAAGTTGAATTTTCAAATTAAAAAGATAATTTTTTTTACTAAAAGCAGAAATTTGAACAGAATGATTACATTTTTAACCAAACACTTAAATTTTTAAATTAAAAAGATACATTTTTGACTAAAATTTGAATTTTTAAATAAAAAAGATACATTTTTAACAAAAATTTGAATTTTTAAATGAAAAAGAGACATTTTTGACTAAAAATTGAATTTTCAACAAAACGATTATATATTTAATAAAATAGTTAATTTTTCAACTAAATAGTTTAATTTTTAAATAAAGAAGTTATATTTTTTATTAAAAGTTGAATTTTTAATTTAAGCCAAATAGTTGAATTTTTCACACAAAAAAGATAATTTTTTTTCCAAAACCTGAATTTTCAATAAAATAGTTACATTTTAAACCAAACACTTGAATTTTTAAATTAAAAAGATACATTTATGAACAGAGGTTGATTTTTCAACTAAATTATTTTATTTTCAACAAAGTAATTAAATTTTTAAATAAAAAAGACACGGTTTTGACTAAAATTCAATTTTGACCAAAATTATCACATGTGCAACAAAACAGTTGAATTTTCAACCAAATAGTTGAAGTTTCGATTAAAAAAGATATATTTTTAAGCAAATAGTTGAATTTTTTAATAAAAAAGATACATTTTGGACCAAAATTTCAATTCTTAATAAAAAAAGATACATTTTTGACTAAGAATTGAATTTTTTCAAAAATTATTACATATTTTAACAAAATAGTTCAATTTGTAACCAAATAGTTGAAGTTTCAACCAAAAAAATATAAATTTTTGAACACATAGTTGTATTTTTAACTTTCAAACATGAATTTTTCACCAAAAGATCAACTTTCAACAAAATGATCACATTCTTAACCATTCGCCTGAATTTTTAAATGAAAAAGATACATTTATGACCAGAGGTTCAATTTTCAAGCAAATTATTATATTTTCAACAAAGTAGTTAAAGTTTTAAATAAAAAAGACACAGTTTTGACTAAAGATTTAATTTTTACCAAAATTATCACATGTAGACAAAACAGTTGAATTTTCAACCAAATAGTTGAAGTTTCGATTTAAAAAAAATACATTTTTAAGTAAGCAGTTGAATTTTTAAATAAAAAAGATACAGTTTTGACTAAAATTTGATTTTTCTTCAAAATGATTACATATTCAACAAAATAGTTTAATTTGTAACCAAATAGTTGAAGTTTAAACAAAATAATATAAATTTTTGAACACATCGATGTATTTTTAAATAAAAAAGATACATTCTTGACTAAAAATTGAATTCTATTTGAAATGATTAAATATTTAACAAAATAGTTTAATTTGTAACCAAATAGTTGAAGTTTCAACCAAAAAAATATAAATTTTTGAACACTAGTTGTATTTTTAAATAAAAAAGATACATTTTTGACTAAAAATTGAATCCTCTTCAAAATGATTACATATTTAACAAAATAGTTTAATTTGTAACCAAATAGTTGAAGTTTCAACCAAAAAAATATAAATTTTTGAACACATAGTTGTATTTTTTAATAAAAAACATAAATTTTTTAGCAAAAGCTTAATTTTTAACAAAATGATTACACTTTTAACCAAACAACTGAATTTTTAAATGAATAAGATACATTTTGAACATAACTTGAATTTTCAACAAAGTGATTACATTTTCATCCAAGCAGTTGAATTTTTCAATGAGAAAGATACAGTTTTGACTAAAAAATTGAATTTCGAACAAAATTATTACATTCACAAAAAAATAGTTGAATTTTCAAATTAAAAAGATACATTTTTAACCTAAATTTGAATTTTTAAATAAAAAAAGAGACATTTTTGGCTGAAAATTAAATTTTCAACAAAATGATTATATATTTAATAAAATAGTTAATTTTTCAACCAAATAGTTAAATTTTTTAATAAAAAGTTAAATTTTTAACAAGATAATTATATTTTAATCCAAAGAATTGAATTTTTATATAAAAAAGATCATTTTTTTGCCAACACCTGAATTTTCGATAAAATGATCATATGTTAAACCAAACACTTGAATTTTTAAATTAAAAAGATACATTTATGACCAGAGGTTGAATTTTCAACCCAATTATTATATTTCCAACAAAGTAGTTAAATTTTCAAATACAAAAGACACAGTTTTGACTAAAAATTGAATTTTGACCAAAATTATCATATGTACAACAAAACAGTTGAATTTTCAACCAAACAGTTGAAGTTTCGATTTAAAAAGATACATTTTTAAGCAAATAGTTGAATTTCTTAATAAAAAAAGATACATTTTTGACTAAAAATTAAATTTTCTTCAAAATGATTACATATTTAACAAAATAGTTCAATTTGTAACCAAATACTTGAAGTTTCAACTAAAAAAATATAAATGTTTGAATACATAGTTGTATTTTTTAATAAAAACTATAAATTTTTCACCAAAAGATGAATTTTTAACAAAATGATTACATTTTTTACCCAAACGCTTGAATTTTTAAATCAAAGATACATTTTGACCAAAACTTAAATTTCCAACAAAATTATTACATTTTCATTCAAACAGTTAAATTTTTTAATGAGAAAGATACAGTTTCGAGTAAAAATTGAATTTTGAACAAAATTATAACATTCGCAACAAAATAGTTGAATTTTCAACTATAAAAGATACATTTTTAACCAAATAGTTGAATTTTCAAATAAAAAAGATACATTTTTGACTGAAAATTGAATTTTCAACAAGATGATTATATATTTAACAAAAAAGTTAAATTTTCAACCAAATAGTTTGATTTTTTGATAAAAAAGTTATATTTTTGACCAAAAGTTAAATTTTCAACAAGATGATTATATTTTAAACCAAACAGATGAATTATCAAATTAAAAAGATAATTTTTCTACCAAAAGCAGAATTTTGAACAAAATGATTACATTTTTAACCAAAAACTTAAATTTTAAAATTAAAGATACATTTTTGACTAAAATTTGAATTTTCACATAATAAAGATACATTTTTAACCGAAATTTGAATTTTTAAATAAAAAAAAGAGACATTTTTGACTGAAAATTGAATTTTCAACAAAATGATTACATTTTTAACCAAATACCTGAATTTTAAAATTAAAAAAATACATTTTTGACTGAAAATTGAGTTTTCAACAAGATGATTATATAGTTAAATTTTCAACCAAATAGTTTAATTTTTTAATAAAAAAGTTATATTTTTGACCAAAACTTGAATTTTCAACAAAGTGATTACATTTTCGTTCAAACAGTTAAATTTTTTAATGAAAAAGATACAGTTTCGACTGAAAAGTGAATTGTGAACAAAATTATTACATTCACAACAAAATAGTTGAATTTTCAACTAAAAAAGATACATTTTTAACCAAATAGTTGAATTTTCAAATAAAAAAAAATACATTTTTCACGAGAAGTTGTATTTTCACCAAAATGATTACATAATGAACCAAATAGTTAAATTTTTAATCAATCAGAAAAAATTGTCTACTAGGAATTTTTTTTAGGTTCACTTTTGTGGCAACATAAAACAGTATCCAATAAATATCACCTACCTTCAAGGATCTTTTGGTTAAAGTTCCTTGAGGCTCACCATGTGGGGTAAAAAGAGGAATTCTTTAAAAAAGGGTGAAAACAGGAGAATAGAGGAAAGAGTGTGAAGTCTGATAATTGCATTGAAAGACGTACCTTTAGTTTCCTTTCGTGTTCCCGCTCATCTTCCTCCTTTTTCTCCTCCACGTCCATCTTATTTTCTTCCTTTTCCGCAGTTTCGTTCGTGCTTTCGTTGGCTTCTGTTTCTTCTTGTTCATTACTCGCATCTCCTTCAGCTTCCTCGTCATCTTCCTCCTCCTCTTCGACTGGAAAATTATAGCTATTAGAATTCGACGTGTAAAATACAAAAAGTGGCAAAAAATGGTATGCAGACTTACGATTGTGGAGTCGGTACTCAGGATCCATGAGAACTCGCTCTTCAGGCGGAATGTATGTTTGATCTCTTCGATTGTCTGAGAAAGGTGAGAGATGAGGTGGAAGTACAGCGCCCATCAGATATTTTTCAACTGGCAGCACCTCTCGAGCATTTACGCAGTCAAAGATCCACTGCGGTTGGACATAATATCTAGAATCAATTAGTCAAAAAACAAGAACGTAAGCCGTCGTGGGACACCAGGCAGAAGCAATAACTTCATATGATATTGGATCATATAGTATCAGTGTATCATAGTGTATCATATAGTATGATAGTGTATCATAGTGTAACTTCGTACCGCATGCTGTATAACATATCATACTGTATCATATTGTATGATATTGTCGCGTAATGTATCGCATTACATCATAGGGTGATTCCGGGACATGTGAAACGATTGATAACATATGTTTATGTGACTGAAGCGCCACCTCGAGGAAAATAGTGTATCAGTGTAGAATAAAAAATGTGAGTCGAAAAAATTATACTTCAAGGGATTTTCTGTTTATAATTGACCACTGTTCTAAAAAAAAAAAGCGTAAACAGGCCGAAGTTTTTCTAGTTGCTCATAAATGTTACATAAAAGTCAAAGTACTGAAGATATAAATTTTTGCTCACAGTAATCGATGATCTACGTCCACTGTTTTTGAGAAATTTATCTTCAATCATAGAATAAGGAATTTTTTACATTATTTCATATTCAATAAAGAATGGAATAAAACCCATGCACTGACTATTTTTCTGCGTATTTTTGTCCTTACAGGAATTGAAATCCAAATTAAGAAGGTGGGGCGCATGTCCCTGAAGATTTCTCGACTAGCTGATTTGGCAATTTTCACCAATAATTCAATTTCTATTGGTCAATATGCAAATTCTATTGTCAAATATCAATAAAACAAATATTGTCCTAAACTTTACACATGACACACGATGTGCAACGATATAAAGGGCCCTCATTAACGTATCCAGGAAGCGTCAGTTTGAATTTTTAAAAAGGTGGGGCACATGCCGCGGCATTACCATATTGTATTAGGTTGTATCATATTTTATCATAGTGTATCATAGTGTAACTTGGTACAGCATGCTGTATATCACATCATGCTGTATCATATTGTATGATATTGTATGATATTGTTTTGTAATAGATCACATTGCATCACAGAATAATTCTGGGACATGTGCCCCACTTTCTAGATTGATAACATTTGTTTATGTGATTACAGCGCCACCTCGAGGAAAACAGTGTTTCAGTGTAGAATAAAAAATGTGAGTGGAAAAAGTAATACTTCAATGAATTTTCTGTTCATAATTGCCCACTGTTCTGAAAAAAGAAAGCGTAAACAATCCGAAAGTTTTTCTAGCCGCTCATAAATGTTACATCAAACTCAAAGTACTAAAGATATAAATTTTTACTCACAGTATTCGATGATCTATGTCCTATTTTTTTTTTTAATTTATCTTCAATCATAGGATAAGGCATTTTCCATTATTTTATATTCAATAAAGAATGGAAGAAAACAAATGCACTCATTAACGTATTCAGGACGCGCCAGTTTAAATTTTAAAAAAGGTGGGGCACATGTCGCAGAATTACCCTACTGTATTATGTTGTATCATATGTATTATATCATATGATATTGTATCATACTGTATCATATACAATACTGTATTATACTGTCATGTTGTATCATATTTATTGCATTGCATCATACTGTATCGTTTTGCATCATATTGCTTCATATTCTATGATACTTGAAGTGGACATTATTATCGTCAAATTACACTGAAGCTAACTTGAGATCCTAGAAGTCGTAAGATAAACATTTTGGATAATGCTGGCGCCTTGCAGCGATAGAGTCCCATAGTCGCCATAGGGTCGTAGACTAAACATTGGCAATTATGGGGCCACCCAGGGGCCTAAAATCTTCAGACGAGGTGAACCAGAGTCAGTATTGCTCTGGTTGTCGTCCTAAGCAGTGGCTACTTCTTTTTGTTTTGAATTTTATTATACTATTGTCTGTCTTTTGTTGCATTTGTACTCTTATAATTATATTAAATATAATCCTTTTATTTTAAAAAGATCGGGTTTTATTTATCCTACTACATTAGGATCAGCAGGAATCGATGAAGGTTTTGCGTCACTCATAAAAAATCACAGTAAAATTTTCTCCACATAGGTTTTTTGATGAACAAACATTAAACGTTCTTTTTTATCTCGAATCAATTGTATACCCACAAACACCTGAGGGTGACTCAGAGTGATTTCAAATTCACTTTGAAGTGCTTGAATTACATCGTTCAATGCTTGCTCAGATTTTGCGATGATCAAACCGTCATCCACGTATAACGCTAAGTATAACTCACAATCTTTAATTGAACCGTGAAATATACATTTATCCGCACTTGTTTCTTTTAAATTAAATTTCTTGGAAAAGTCACTGAATTTGGTATTCAATCACCGTAAGGCTTGTTTCAGACTACACAACGATTTTACGAGCTTACAGACCATGTTTTCACTCCCGGAACTAACACCTTATGGCACTTTCATGTAGATATCCTCTTCAAGGTCTCCAGTCAGAAATGATGATTTTACGTCAAACTGTTGGATCTCCAGATCCTTTTTAGCAGCAATAGCAAGAAGGACTCGTACTGAGTCGTATCTAACGACTGGGGAGAAGGTCTTCGTGTAATCCATTTCAGGTCGCTGTGAAAAACCTTGAGCACACAGACGTGCTTTAAAACGTTCAACATCTCCTGAAAATGACCTCTTGATCTTTAATGTCCATTTTGAGTCAATCAACTTTTATCCAGGTGGTGAGGGAACATGTTCCATGTTCCGTTTCTCTAATGCGCTAATAGCTCTTTGTTAACTGCTTCTTTACAGAATTCTGTGTCCTCGCATGTTGTTGCTTCTTCGTAAGTTTCTGGTTCGTGATACTTAATATAATTTGCCTGGTATCTGTAGGGAGGGCGTATTAGGTTCCGATTTCGGAGCTGATATCCTTGGTTTTCAGGTGGCTGTCGATCTCTGGGTTCTTCGTCTTGACCCTCATCCTCGTTGATGTCATCTCCTGGAACCTCGTGTTGATTCCCATCTTGGTTGATACCACCTTCTGGAACTTCGTCGAGAATTTCCTCATCAGCCTGAATCTCAAGTTGCATTTGCCTGCGAAGTAACAAATATTTTGAAGATCTTGTTTCTAATACGGAGACAACGCTGCGATGCAACGTTGTGACGCAATTACCCGGCTAGTCCGTTAAAGTGAAGCACTTTATCACTACGCTCCTGCTTTTTATGCTTGATTGACAGCTAAGGACCCCCCTTTTCGCCCCGCGGCGCGGTATCAATTCCCGGAAAGGCTAAATCAAGGGGTATTATATCCCGATTCGACTGTATTTTGAATTTGAGGTTATTATTTGAACTGTATTTATAATTGCTTGCAGTTCTCAAAAAGCGGGGTACCTTTTCTTTGCTGAGATAGTTTTCGCCTTGCCTCCAGATGTTTTAGAGTACATAGTAGCACTGGTTGAAGCATGAATGAAGGTCAGGTTGAATGGTCGTAAGCATATTATAAGAATAAGTAGAGGCGAGAAGGAACCCAGCACAAAATGTGACACCGATGATTTCTTACACGCTTTTTCAATACGAAAGAAGGTCTTTACATATCACAACATAAGCAAAGAATAAAACAATGACACACTTTTGGAAAATTAAAAAAAGAGTACTAATAGCCTAAAGAACTGTCTCAAATTAACATCATTGCATTACTGTTTATAGAACTGCAGGTGATGTGGTCGTATATTCGTGGTAATAAAAACAAGCTGTTGTTAATATTTTAAAAATTTTCTAACGGTAATTGTTTGAGAAATGTTTAAAGTAGCTTCATCACCTTTTTCCTATTATTCTTTGAATGCAAAACTATAATTCACAGTTCACTGTCGTTAAAACCTGTAAAATTGCCAGACTTTTTGCGAGCTTTGTAAGTCTGCACACGCCCTACAACATTTTGCAGCTTATTCTTCTTGGGCTCATTAATGTACAACAGTTTGACCTTTCAAATGATTGTTTATTCATTCAGGCACCATTTTTTCTTCACTTGCTTTTTTAATGCCAGAGCAGGAGGACTCCATTTTTTTTGCCAAAAGTAGGCATAAAATTGTGCCCATGACCCGACAATTTTCTGGAATATCTCTTCAGAAGCTGAATGTACGTCTTTACAAGTAAAATCATTTGAATTATTATGAAATTTTACGTCGAATTTTCCTACGCTGAAATTATTGTCGTGGAGAAGTTGAAAAGTATAGGCAATGAAAGTGAAAAGTTTGTCTTAGCAAAATAAAATTTTGAAATCCTGTGTTGAACTCTTTGCGAAATCAGGCAAATTGATCCTAACAATGTAGATCAATCGTAAAATCGAAAGCATCTTCTAGTCTCTAAATTTAAATGAAGAGGACGATGAAAGTATATTTAATTGCTGAGTTTGTATAAAAATATTCACTCGTGCAATACAAATTTCTAGGAAGACGAAAGTACTAGAAACGACAAGTCAACATTCTTTTTTTATAAGATGCAACACTAAATTCTTTTACATTCCATTGTAAGTGTAATGAAATCTAGAATTCTTTTTTATAAGATGCAACGTTAGATTCCTTTACACTCAGAAAAATGTTTGTTTGAATCAAACAACAAAATTTGTTTGAATTCATATCATTGAAAGAAACAAATTTTTTGCTTTAATTGAAAAAAGGTTTATTTAATTTTAAGAAATGGAAAATAATTTCCTTATTGATTGAAACAAATAATTTGTTCAGTAAAATTTGTTTGATTCAAAGAAAAAATCGTCTTTTATTTAACAATAAATTTGTTCAAAATATGTTTCTTTGAATTGATACAAATATTTATTTCATTCAAACAAAAAATACAATGTAAAGCCGTGCTACAAAGTGCCGCTAGGCGTGCTAAGGTGCTACCCGCAGGGTTCTCTGCATCTAAGTTGATTAATTTGATGAAGTAAGCCTTTTTTAATTCTAGCTTGCTTTATTTATAAAAATGATTTATGAAATCGATAATGTTTTTAATCGATTGTAATTATCGCTTTTATACCTAAAAGAAGGAACACATATATATTTAATTCAAACGTCTAACTTTCGTTTTTTTCTAATTATTCTAATTTACGATTTCTCAATTCAGAAATGAGACGCACAATTAGAAATTAACCAGAGTTAAACATTATGATTGAGTAAATGTTCCTGCTTTCACATATATAACGATAATTATAATTGCCGAAAAACATATTATCGAGTTTATACATTATTTTTATAATGAATGCTCAATTTTGAGGTAAGGTGTGGAAAAAAATTAATTTCGCTTGAACAAATTCTATAATTAATTTACAAAATATTTTAATAATTTCAACAAGAACCTTGTTTTATTTAAACAAGAGATTTATTTAAACTAACCAAAAATTTGTTCGAACCAAAAAAAATAAGGACAAGCAAAAAATTTCTTTGAATCAAATAAACATTTGTTTGGCCCTATATGAAAGAAATAATTTGTTTCATTCAAATAAAATTTGTTTGATGCAAAGAAACATTTTTCTCAGTGTACATTCTATTGTAAATATAATGGAATCTCAAGTTGCACTTTAAAATAAAATGAAGGTGAACGACTAATATCGGACTTTTGACTCACGAAAGTTGCTATTGCACGAATTAATATTTGTTATGAGGGCTGAGCACTTGACTAATATTTCATCGTGCTCTAAATTTAGATTGGAAGATTAGGATTCACTGATGATTTTATGATTTTTCAAAAATTGTAGTATGTGAGATGAATTTTACGTCAATGGAGGCCTGCGTAGCCGTATTATTTTTTAGTAATGTATCATACTTAGCATAGATTTTAGGTTAAATATGTGAAATGTACATAAATTTTGTACAGTTTCTTATAAATATAAAGTGAGAAATGTTTTTCGAGAATAAAATATTTTGTGATAAATCAGGAAATTTTTATTCCTTAACGTAAGTGCTGAAAATAAGGGCACCTTTTTGTAATATTGATTTATGTTACCTATTCTGGAGGTTACTAATGCTAGGGGTACAAAAAAAAGGAAGACCGGCAGGGGTAAAATAAACATGAGTGATCTATTATTTGACTATTGCCGGTCTTCAGTTTTCTCCTTGCCGAGAATACCCCCTCTTTTGTAATCACTGATTAAGTTCTCTTAATTTCAATTGTATGAGAAATAAATTTTTTCTCTTTAAGTCGCTGGAAGCTTTTAAAATTATGTACCAAATGAGCTCAGAACGAAGACAATTTGTCTCTTTTTTAAGTAGATACTTCAAGAGTAGTGTACGTTTAAAAGTTTTCTTACATTTTAAAAAAAGTCCAAAAGAATAAAAAATTTGTTACATCCATATTCAAGCTCTAATCTAATCAGTGTAAAGTACAGAGAACTCAATGCAATCGGGTTTCGGAAGAAACGACAGGTTCTCATTAGAAATCCTAGTGCCCTATTGGCTTCTCTAAGTAATCAATATGAATGTTAAAACGCAATGCATTGTCCATTTTCAATCCGAGGTCCTGTATAAAGCTGATCTTTTCCAAAATGCACCCGTTTATTTCATATTGAAAACTGACATTGATAACTTTGCGAGAATACGACATTACCTTACATTTTGTAGCATTAATATCTAGTGATTTTTCGGCGCACCATTCAACAAAAATGCTAATATTCACCTGAAGCTTCATACAGTTCTGGATATTATCGATTAGAAAAAATAATTTCGCATCATCAGCATAAAATATAATATAAACGCTCAAAAGTTGTTCGACGCCATTGACGTAAATTACAAATAATAAAGGGCGTAGATTAGAGCCCTGTGGTACACCTGATGTAGGAGTGAAAAAAGCTGAAGAGTAGCCGTTATATTGTACAATGTGTTAACGATCAATCAGATAAGATTTAAAAGATTAAGAAGTTTGTCGAGCACGCCAAGATTTCTTACTTTATCAATTGTGAGACCATGATTTATACAGCCAAAGGCTTTGGACATGTCCGTATATATGACATCTACCTGTTGATGTTCAATTAAAAATTTCTCAGTCATTTACACGAAAGTTAACAAATTAGATGTTACAGATCTACGGAGAACAAAGCCATGCTGAGCGGAAGACAAGATGGGTGTCACATAAGGCCAGAGTAGGTCGCACACGCACATCTCCATTACCTTCAAAAAATTTCATAATATGGCAATTGGTCTATAGTTGATAAACATTGATTTATCCCCTATTTTGAAAACTGGGCAAATGCGAGCCATTTTCTATCGATCAGGAAACGTACTTGTCCCTATTGCTAAGTTGGTGATGAAATTGTAAGGGATCAATAAGAAAATTTGCACATATTTTCAAAAGAAAAATGGGGATTAGGTCGTTGCCAGCGTTGAGCTTATTTAAAAGTTTGCACAATTTTGGCAGTAGCTCTTGTTTAGAGATTTAGGTGGTGTCGCCAAGAAGCATTCGTAATTCTAAACAAAATCTTGTTAAAGGAGAAGTAGACGGCTTATACACGTTATTGAATAAGCACGCGAATGCGTTTACAATATCATAAAGACAGGAAAGCTCTTTGTCGTTATCCATTATAATACTCGGGATTCTGGTGGTTTTTTCCGTCTATTTATGTAGGTTCAAAAAGAGGAAGTCGATTTAATAATATTATTTTCTACATTGGATTGATAAGATTCAAATAATACGCGGGTTTCACTCTTTGTCTGGGTTCTTAACTCCCTAAAGGCGTTAAAATAGTAAACATTTTTAGTACTTTTATATTTCAATCTATATTTTTCTTTAATTTGTAGATTAAGAATGTCTTGTTTCATGTACTAGGGTGGATATTTATTTTTATAAGAATTTATGGGATAAGTACCAACCCCTGTATCTAGAAGCAGGTGTGCTTCAACACATGAAACCAAAGGAGGGTAGTATCTGTCCATAGGTAGGATTGGTGTATTACAGAAAGATACCTCACAAGGAAATGTTGATAACACGACATCGAGTTGACTGTCATTGATATTGTTTATATCAATATATTGTGTAAGCTAGTGTAGATGTTGGAAAGCGACAAACAAATGTGATTTTCTATTAGAGATACCCAAGTTAACAGAGTTTTTTAAAATAAAGATATTAAAGTCGCCCACAATTTATAGTTTGTTATTCCAAATAAAGTACACACTAGATAAAGCGTCAAAAAATAATTCAAAGGCTTGAACTGAAATGTCAGGTGGAATATAAGTGGCTACTATAATAAAAAGGATATTTTCAAAAATAGCTTTGATACAACGATATTGACTTCAGACACTTCCCGTATGAAAGAGCTTACGTCTAACGAACCGCAGAGAATTTTAGTCTTCGCGGCAATAAGGACGCCACCACCCCCCTCATTTAACCTGTCATTATTACAAACATCAAAAAGCTCACAATCAAAAAATTCATCAGTATTAATTTGAGGTTTTAACCAAGTCTAAAAAAAATCAAAAGATCACAATTACAAATGTCAGGGGATGTTATAAAAAATTTAAATTTATTATTTACGTCTCTGACATTTCAATAATAAATTAGAATATCATGTAACAATGCTACATCAAGAGAATGAGTAAGAATAATACCTACGTTGGAGTTGTTTGCTGAGTGGTGACCTGATGAGGATGAGTTGTAGTGAGTCTTTTAGTGATTAATTTGGGCTCTTTCAGATAGAAAACGAGTTTCAGATTTTTTCTCCACGAGCTTGACGTTCCTCCACACTTTTCTTCATTTCGCTGAGACGCACTCGCTGTGCTGGAGTTCGGTCGGGTGCAAGATTCATCTCTATTGGAGAATTCGTCTGTTGACGTTGTTTCCTCCATATCCAATATTTTTGAAGCATTGTTTGTGCAACTTGTACGGACTCGAACATTATTTTGACAAGGCGTGGAGGTTCAAACATCTGTAGATTTTTTCTAATCCTAGAGCATTTAATAGATCTCGGATTGTAGTTATTTGAGATGTTTGACAGGAAATTATTAATAATATCAGTTAAAGTAGGAACAGGCTAGGAGAT
>JAUELO010000331.1:334356-356432 GCA_032357855.1 Amphibolips quercusostensackenii
ATTGTGATAATGTGTTATATTTTATCATACTATGCCATATTGTGCCGTATTGCATCATATTGTATGATACTATATCATATTCAATCATATTATATATGGTATCACATTGTATGATATGGTATCACATTGTGTGATATTGGTATTACACTATATGATATGGTATCACATTTTATAATATGGTATCACATTTTATGATATGGTATCATACCATATAAGACAGAGAGAGAGAACGAGAGGGATTGAAAGAGTCCATCAGTGGGAGAAGCGAAGAAGAGATAGAGGAGAGGAATCGTCACCTGTGCAGCGTCAGCGTTACCCAGTTTTGCGAGTTCATACTGTGCCATAAGAAGTTATCACTTCACAATTCCCTGACATTTTCACACCGAGAAAACATACTTTTCTCGTATGATCTCGTCTCACGCTACGTTATTTTGAGTTAATTCAAACTATGATAGCACACATGCATACTTATTTAGTGTAAACATAGCGCTATACAAAATACGTATAATACCATGCATTTTAAGTTTAGAGTGTATGCTTTGAGAGTGACAAGGACACGCGTTTAAAATACAAACGAGTAAATGCCTTGAACGCATGGAGATCATACTACTTTAGCATAGATCACAAGCGTTCGGAGTAAGATTACGCTCGTCACACGTATTCACTCATTGATCGATTGCTTGGCATTTTACTATAATAGCATGGAGTAAGAGTTTCGAGTATGAGACCGGTCATGCTTTAAATTTTACGCTATTGTACATTAAAAGTATGTCAGCTGTAAAAAATCCTTGAAGAGCAAGTAGGAGCGCAGTGTGTTACTTTCCATAAATATTGTTTTGCATTTTCATTACGAACTTTAAGCTATTAATGCTCGAAATTCATACCGTCTTAGCATGAAAAGGTCAAGCATCAAATTCACGGATTTCTTCACGAAGTAATAGTAAGGAGTTGTATCCCTGTAAGTGGGAAGTGGAACGAGATACATCCAAGAATTCGTTGATGTTTGCCACGAATAAAAACCCGTAAGCAGCCCCGCGCACATGCGCATGGGCATGGCGGTTGACATATCAACATGCGTTGGAAGTTTTGAACTTGTGTTCTTAACATTTTTATGCTGCCGGTTTGAAAATAAGTAATTGTGAATTTTGCAATAAAAGTGTGACAAGTACATGTTTGAAGTTTAAGAAGTGCACGAATTTCGCCAAATATGTGTTTGTACTGGCTGAATATATCAGTCTAGATTTTTCTAGACATTGAAGAATATGATGCCAACCTAACCTAAAAATGAATATCTTTATTTTTGTATAAAGTCTTAATACATAAAATATGAAATAATCGTGGTGAATAAAATGTAATAGCATTTTTTGAATACGTATTCTTCTTGCAGCCATGAAATGTTTTATAACTGGATGTGACTCCACAAATGATTATATATAATGATGTCATTGCAGTGCTTACACTTTCTAGATACTTTTCGTATTTTTGAAGCCATTTTCCTTCTTCTTTTTAGTCAGCAACGTAATATACTCCCAACAAAATAAAAACACAACAAACATAACCTAGATATGCATCAAGATGTCAAAATATAACATAGGGGAGTGGGTAGACCACGTGACATGGCAACCACCAGTGCGCATGTGCACGGGGCTGCTTACGGGTTTCCACTCGTGACACACATTAACGAATTCTTGGACGGCTCTCGTTCCACTTCTACTCACCAAACACATAGAGTGATACCACTCCTTACTATTTCTTCGTGGATTTCTCAAACATAAAACGCAAGCACGTTTTCTCGGTGCAGGTTTTCCAGGTAGGTTAGACACTCTGTAATATTAATTTCTTACCGACAGCATTGAACTTGGGCGGGTAGAAAATGTTGAGGGCATGGTACAGCCTAAAGTTAACAAATCCCAGCATCACAATGTAGAATTCAACGAAAGTGGACATGACTTTGAAGTCAACTTCATTCTTTTTTTGCGGTTCAAAACAGAAGTGATGAGGAACGATCCAGGTAATTGTCTGACCCTTGATTTCAGCTTGATAGTAATAGCCTTTGATGGAAACAAAAACTTTCCGGAGAGCTTTCGCAGCAATTACAGCGTGCATAAATTCGACAGTCAATCTTCGGCAGAGAATGCTCTGATCTCTGGGAATGTGCGGCATAGAAGGAAAAGTACTGAAGAGGAAACAGAGGGTGAGACAGTCGTCTAAATCGCGGAGAGCGTCGATGAAGGTCGGGTAGCGTTCCTTGACGATGTGATCTATCTTTAAAGTTGGATGATTGCTCAAATATCGCTTCATTTCTGCAAAGTCTTTCAAGGCGCGTGCTCGACCGACTTTTTTGTTAAATATCTGAAAGAGAAAGGCCAAAAATGCTTAAAAAATATGAAAAGCAGAGAGATTTTTCACTAAAATAAGGAAATAAATTCTTTTGAATGAAATTAATGCGGGATCTTCTATATTAAATTTAATTTGAAATTAAATAGATAAAATTTTAATCAAATAGTTGAATTATCAGTCAAAAAAGACAGATTTTTAACGAAAAATTAGAAAATTTCACTTTTAATTAAAAAATTTAATTTTTTACCCAAAAAACAAAAATTTTCCAAAAAGTAATTAAATTTTCAACCGAAGGCATGAATTTTAAACTAAAACGATACATCTTCAACCAAAAAATGAAATTTTAACAAAGTAGTTTAACTTTCAACCAAGTAGTTGCATTTTCAACCAGGAACTTAATTTTCTACCAAAAAAGACCATTTTTAACAAACAAAAAAGTTAATTGTTAACCAATAGTTGCATGTTATAATAAAGTAGTTGAATTTTCAACCTAAAAATTACTTTTTCACAAAACTATTTAATTTTCAACCAAATAATTGGATTTTTAATTAGTTTTTTTTCCAGAAAAGACAAGTTTTTTAAAAACTACATTAGTTTTTAACTGAATAGTTGAATGTTCAACCAAAAAATATAAATTTACAATCGAATAAGATGAATCTTTAACAAACAAAATGTATATTTAACAAAGTAGTTTAATCTTAACCAAATATATTGTCGAATTTTCTGCCAAAGAGATTTTAATTTTAAATCAAAAACAGTTGAACTTAACAACAAAAAACAAATTCTCAAGAAAATAGTTGAATCTTCGACCAAATCTAAATATTTTTCTAATCAAAAAGTATCATTTTTAATTAAAAAAGATAATATTTAAAACTAATTGTTGAATTTTCAAGACAAAAAAAGACAAATGATCTACAAAACAGTCGAATTTTTAACGCGAAAATATGAATTTTCAACCAAGAAACTTAGTTTTGCACCAAAAACATGCATGTTCAACAAAACACATTAATTTTTAACCAAAAAGTTAATTGTCAACCTATAGTTGCATTTTGTACTGAAGTAGTTGCATTTTGAAGAAAAAAAATACTTTTTCACAAAATTATTTAATTTTCAATCAAATAATTGTCTTTTTAATCAAAAACGTCAATTTTCAAAAGAGAAAATTAATTTTTTCCCAAAAAGACAAGTTTTTAATAGAAACACTAATTTGTAACGTAAATAGTTGAATATTTAACTCAAAAATATAAATTTGAAATCGAAAATAGAATACTCAAATTTTCAGTAAAAAAATAATAACTTAATTTTAGCTCAATTTTTAACCAAAAAGATGAATCTTTAACAAAAAATGTACATTTAACAAAGTAGTTTAATTTTTAACCAAATATATTGTTGAATTTTGTGCCCAAAAGATTTTAATTTTAAAACAAAAACAGTTGAATTCAACGAAAAATTTTTTTTTTTTAAACAGTTGAATTTTCAACCAAATCTGAATATTTTTCTAATCAAAAAATAGCATTTTTAATGAAAAGTAAAATTGTCGAAGCAAAATATGAATTTTTAATCAAAAAGTTGATTTTCAACAAAATGTTTAATGAAAAAAGTTAATTTTCTACCCAATAGTTAAATTTCCAACAAAACAGTTGAATTCTCGACCAAAATACATATATTTTTTAAACATTTGCATTTTTAACCACAACAGATAAAATTCCAACCAATTGTTAATTTTTCAATCAAAAAAGACAAATTTTTAACACAAATTTCATTTCTCGACCAAAACAGATTATTTCTCAACAAAGCAGTTGCATTCTAAACTGAAAAAGATTTTTTAGTCATAAAAAATAAAAAATATTCAAAACAAATAGTTCAATTTTTTAGAATTAAAATTATCTACAAAACAATACAATTTTCAACCCGAAAATATGAATTTTCAAATAAATAGTTTATTAAAAAAAAATTGTTTAATTTTCCAATACATAGTTTAATTCTCTACCAAATAGTAAAATTTTTCACAAAATAGTTCAATTCTCAGCCAAAACAGATAAAATTTCGATCAAATTGTTGAATTTTAAAACCAAAAGGAAAATTTTTCACAAAATAGTTGAATTTTTAGCCCTAAAACATAAACTTTCAACAAACAGATGAATTTTTAACTAACTATTTGCATTTTCTACCTAACGTAAAATTTTCACCAACTTGGTAAATTTTTAGGCCAAAATGACGAAATTAACAAAAAAGTTAAATTTGCAACCCAAAAATATGAACTTTAAAAAAAGTTACATTTCAACCAAATAGTTCAATTTTTAACGAAAAAAATAAATGGTCAATCAAATATTTGAATTTTCAAACAAACTGTGGGATTTTCAATAAAAAAATACGAATTTTTAACAAAGAGGTTGATTCCTCAACCAAAACCGATTAGTTTTTAATAAAGAGTTGAATTTTCCATAAAAATATTAATTTTCTATAAAACAGCTACATTTTCAACAATATTGTTAATTTTTAAACAAGAAGATTGATTTTCTATAAAAAAGACGAATTTTCAACAATATTAATAAATTTTTAACTAAATACGGAATAAATTAATGTTGAGTAAAAAAAATTTGCAACCACAGTTAAATTTTCAACAAAAGAAATAAATTTTCAAGTAAGACGGATTAATTCTAAACCTTATAGTTGTATTTTTTAATAAAAAAGTTCAAAATTCTATCAAAAAATCAATTTTTAAACCAAAAAGATAAATTTTTAACTAATAAAGATTTTTCAGTTGAGAATTAACCAAATTTTAACAAATAGTCGAATTTTTAATCAAATTATTGATTTTTCAGTATAATATAAAAAAATTTATTATCAACCAAAACAATCGCATTTTTAGCCTAAAAAAGTTGAAATTTCTGCCAAGATAGATGTATTTTTAAACAAAACAGACGAATTTTCAACAAAACTCAAAAGTCTTTCTTGACTTTTCATTCAAAAAAAAAAAAAAATTTTAATTCAATCAAATTGTGGAATTTTTAAGACAAAAAGATAAGTTTTCTGTAAGAATAATTCATTTTTAACCAAATAGTTGAATTTTGTACCAAAGTAATTGAATTTCCAATAAAAGAGTCGATAAAATAAGTTAATTTTCAACTGAAAAAGATAAATTTTTATAAAGCAATTCAACTTTCAACACAATAGATGAATTTTTAACTAAAAAAAAAAAAAATTAATGCTCAACAAAACAAAATAAAAATTCAATTAATAATAATTAAACAGTTAAATTGAAGAAGAAATGACAAACTTTCAACAAAATACATGAATTCTCAAATGAACAGATTTTAAAAAATGAAACAACTGAATTTTCAGTTTAAAAAATTAATTTTTACGAAAAAAAATTTTTTAACCAGAGATGAACTGTCAACCAAGAAAATGAATTTTTAACAAAGTAGTTCTATCTTCAATCAATTAGTTGAATTGTCAGACAAAAAAAGAAGGATATTCAATCAAATGAATGAATTTTTATCTATCAACGTAAAAAGATCATTTTAAAAAATACATCAATCAAATTTTCAGTTATGAAAAATAATTTTCAACAGGAAAAAATTAATTTTTAATAAAGCAATTCAACTTCCAACCCAATAGATGAATTTTTAAATAGAAAAAAAATGAATCCTCAACAAAACAAAAGAAAAATTCAATTAATAATAATAAAAAAACAGTTGAATTGAATAAAAAATGACGAACTTACAACAAAATACATGAATTTTCAAACAAAATAGATTTTAAAAAACAGAACAACTAAATTTTCAGTTACAATAATTAATTTTTACGAAAAAAAAATTTCAACTAAAGAGATGAACTGTCGACAAAAAAAAATGAATTTTTAACAAAGTAGTTTAACCTTTAATTAATTAGTTAAATTGCCAGACAAAAAAAAAGGATATTCAATTAAATAAATGAATTTTCATCTATCAACGTAAAAAGATCATTTAAAAAAATACAACAATCAAGTTTTCAGTTATGAAAAATAATTTTCAACAGAAAAAAATTAATTTTTAATAAAGCGATTCAAATTTCAACCCAATAGATGAATTTTTAACCAAAAAAGACGAATTCTCAACAAAACAAAAATTAATTTATAATTTGAAAAACAGTTAAATTCAACCAAAAAAGACGACTTTTTCACAAAATAGTTGAATCCTTATACAGATTATTAATTTTCAACCTAATAGTTGTATTTTTAACCAAAAAAAGATTAAATTTTTACCATAAGAGATGAATTCTCAAAACAAAAAGACAGAATTTCCAACAATCACATGAAATTTTGATTAAATATTTAAAATTTTAACCAACAATAAAAAAGATTAATTAATGAAACAGAAATAATTGAATTTTTAACTTTATAAAAATAATTTTGATATGAAAAAATGAATTTTTACCAATAAAGTTCATTTTTAAACCAATTAGTTCAATTTTTATAAATAAAATCTTAATTCTCCACGGAACATGTAATAGTTAATATTAAACCAAAAAAGATTTTAATTTTAAATAAAAAAAAGTTGATTTTAACTAAAAAAGACGAATTTTCACAAAATATTTGAATCCTGAAACAGATTATTAATTTTTAACCTAACAGTTTAAATTTTACCAAAAAAGATGAAATTTTTGCCAAAAGAGATGAATTCCCAAACCAAAAAACGGAATTTTTAACGAACACATGAAATTTTAATTAAATACCTAAAATTTCAACTAACAAAAAATATTAATTATTTAAACATATATAATTGAATTTCTAGTTTGAAAAATTAATTTTCGATTAAAATAAATTTTTAACAATTCAGTTAATTTTTAAACCAATTAGTTCAATTTTTATCAATAAAATCTAAATTCGCAACGAAACATGTAATAGTTAATATTTAAACCAATAAATATGTTAATTTTAAATTTAAAAAAAAGTTGATTTCAACCAAAAAAGACGTCTTTTTGACAAAACATTTGAATCCTGCAACAGATTATTAATTTTTTATCATAATAGTTAAATTTTTAACCAAAAAAAAAAATAAAAATGTTACCAAAGAGATAAATTCTTAAAACCAAAAAGACGAATTTTCAACAAACACATGAAATTTTAACTATTAATAAAAAAGATCAATTGTTAAAACAAAAATAGAATAATTGAATTTTTTGTTAAGAAAATTTATTTTCCAAAAAAAGACATTTTTGAAAATGCAGTTCATTTTTAAACTAATGAGTTTAATTTTCATTATTAAAATCTGCATTCGCAAAAAAATATTTCAATTTTGAGTAAAAAAAAAGTTAAATTCGACGAAAAGAGACGAATTTCCAACAAAATAGTTTTGTTTTTAGCATAAAAAATGATTTAACAAACCTTGTAGTCGCGTAGTTTCCAAATAATTGGCTCGTGCATTAAAAATTGAATATCTTTTTTGTGGTATAAGGTTTTGATGCCCGGTTGACCCTTTTGAGCTCGTTTTCGATTTCGAGGCTCGCGAGGGTAAATTCCTTTGATAATGCATAATCTACGAAAATCGTTGAGGGAAAGTTGCAATCTTTTCAGGGCAGATTTTCTGGTCATAAACTGAGCTCCCTCTCCGGATTTATACTGCAAATGAAAAGAAATGTTTGATTAGTTTTTTTTACTCCTCTTGGACTGAAGCTTTAGGCTCAAAATTAAATTGCCTCATTTTATTAAACTAGCATCAAGTCAAACAAAAAAATGACTTTTTCTTAAAGCAGTTTCATTTTGAAACCAGCAGTTGAATTTTCAATCCAAAAAGATTTCAATTTTAAATAAAAAACAGCTTAGTGAATAAAAAACAAATTTTTAACAAAACAATTGAATCCTCAACCAAAAAGATTAATTTTCTGCCAAAAAATAAATTTTTAACAAAATAGTTACATTTTCAACCAAAGAGATCAATTTCAAACTAAAATGATTAATTTTTAATTAAAAAGGTGAATTTTTAACAAAGTAGTTTAACTTTTAACATAAAATTTTAATTTTCAACCAAAAAAGATGAAATCCCAATGAAGTGTGCAGTAATTTCAATCCAAAAAAATTTTCATTTTAAATAACAAACAAATTAATTCATAATAAAATTGTCAAAAAAATAATAGAATCTTTAACCAAAAAGATGGATTATTAGCTAGATTAATTTTCTGCAAAAAAATTCAATTATATAAATGAATTTTTAACAAAGTAGTTTAACTTTTCACCTAGAAGTTTAGTTCTCAATAAAAAAAGATAATTCTCAACGAAATGTGTAGTAGTTGATATTTCCACTCAAATAATTCGATGTTAAATAATAAACAGTTTAATTCATTTAAAAAAATTTTCAACAAAATAATTGAGTCTTCAACCAAAAAGATGAATTTTTAGCAAGATTAATTTTCTAAAAAAAAAATAATACATCTTTGAAAAAATAGTTACATTATTAACCAAAGAGATCAATTTTCAACTAAAATAATTAATTTTCAATTGAATAAGTGTATTTTTAGCAAAGTAGTTTAACTTTTAACATAGAAGTGTAATTTTCAACAAAAAAATCAATTCTCAACAAAATAATTGAATCCTGAACCAAAAAGATGAATTTAGAACAAAAAGATTAATTTTCTGTAAAAAATTATGAACTAAAATGTTGAATTTTATATGGAATAAGAGAATTTTTAAGAAAGTAGATTAACTTGAAATCTAGAAGTTTAATTTTCAACCAAAAAAGATCTATTCTCAACGAAAATTGTAATAGTTGAGATTTCAATCCAAAAAGATTTCAATTTTTAATCAAAAACAGTTTCATTTAAAAGAAAAAAAAATGTTAACAAAATAATTGAATTCTCAACAAAAAGATGAATGTTTAATAAGAAGATTAATTTTCTGAAAAAAATTTAACAAAATAGTTAAATTTACAACCAAAGAATTTAATTTTTAATTTAAAAAATTAATTTTAAACTAAAAAAGTTAATTTTTATGAAAGTAGTTTAACTCTTATCCCAGAAGTTAAATTTTCAAAAAATGATGAATTATCAACGGAAAATGTAAAAATTGATATTTACATTAAAAAATATTTCAATTTTAAATTAAAAACAGTTAATTTATTCAAAAAAACAAGAAATTTTTAACAAAATAATTGAATCCTCAACCAGAAATATGAATTTCTAGAAAGAAGATTACTTTTCTGCAAAAAAAAAAAGAATCAATTTTCAATTAAATAAATGAATTTTTAATAAAAGTAAATTCACTTTTAACCTTGTAGTAGTTGACATGTTAATCAAAATTTTTAATTTAATTTTTTAAATTTGTAAAAAATTAATTTTTTAATCAAAAAAAATAAAAAAAAAACAAAAATTTAATCAAAAGAAAAATGTTATTTTAAATAATAAACAGTTTAATACATACAAAAAAAATCAACAAAATAATTTAATCCTTAACCAAAAAGATCAATTTTCTGACAGAAAAAAATAGATTTTTAACAAAATAGTTACATTTTTAACTAAAGAGATCAATTTTAAACTAAAATGATTCATTTTCAACTAAATAAGTGAATTTTTAACAAAGAAGTTTAACTTTTAACATAGAAGTTTAATTTTTAACCAAAAAGATTAATTCTCAACGAAAATTGTAATAGTTGAGATTTTAATCCAAAAAGATTTCAATTTTAAATCAAAAACAGTTCAATTTAGAAAAAAAAACAAACAAATTTTAACAAAATAATTGAATTCCCAACGAAAAAGATGAATGTTTAATAAGAAGATTAATTTTCTAAAAAAAAATTCAACAAAATAGTTAAATTTGGAACCAAAGAAATAATTTTTAAATAAAATGATTAATTACAAACTAAACAAGTTAATTTTTATGAAAGTAGTTTAACTCTTATCCCAGAAGTTAAATTTAAAAAAAATAATGAATTATCAACGGAAAATGTAATAATTGATATTTACATTAAAAAAGATTTCAATTTTAAATCAAAAACAGTTAATTTATTTAAAAAACCAACAAATTTTAACAAAATAATTGAATTCCCAACCAAAAAGATCAATTTTCAACTTAAATGATTAATTGTGTGAATTTTTAAAATTGCAGTTTAACTTTTAACCTGGAAGTTGAATTTTTAAAAAATAATGAATTCTCAACGAAAAATGTAATAGTTGATCCTTAGATTCGAAAAGATTTCAATTTTAAATCAAAAACAGTTTACATTATTTGAAAAAAAAAAAAATTTTAAACAAAATAATTAAATCCTTAAGCAACAAAATAAATTTAAAAAAAAAATAAATAAATTTTTAATAAAATAGTTACATTTTCAACCAAAGAGATCAATTTAAAACTAAAATAATTTATTTGCAACTAAACAAGTGTATTTTTAACAAAGTGGTTCAACTTTTAACATAGAAGTTTAATTTTCAACCAAAAAAGATAAATTCTCAACGAAAATTGTAATTATTGATATTTCACTCAAAAAAGATTGCAATTCTAAATGAAAAACAGTTCAATTTATTTGAAAAACCCACAAATTTTAACAAAATAATTGAATTCTCAACCAAAAAGATGAATTTTTAATAAGATTAATTTTCTGAGAAAAAAATTTCAACAAAATAGTTACAATTGCAACCAAAGAGATCAATTTTTAGGCAAAATAATTAATTTTAAACTAAACGAGTAAATTTTTAAGAAAGTAGTTTAACTTTTAACCAAGCAGTTAAATTTTCCAAAAATCATTAATTCTCAACGAAAAATGTAATAGTTAATACTTAAATTCAAGAAGATTTTAATTTTAAATCAAAAAAAGTTTAATTTATTCGAAGAAAAAAAAATTTCAACAAAATAATTGAATCCTTAACCAAAAAGATAATTTTTTTTTCAAAAAAAAAAATACATTTTTAATAAAATAGTAACAGTTTTAACCAAACAGATCAATTTTAAACTAAAATAATTTATTTACAACTAAATAAGTGTATTTTTAACAAAGAAGTTTAACTTTTAACATAGAAGTTTAATTTTCAGCCAAAAAATATAAATTCTCAACGAAAAATGTAATAGTTAATATTTCAACAACAAAAATTTCTATTTGACATGATAAACAGTTAAATTCATTTTTTTTTTAAATTTCAACAAAACAATTTAATCCTCAACCGAAAAAATAAATTTAAAAAAAAAAGATTGAATGTTTGCAAAAATAAATAAATAAATTTTCAATTAAATAAGTGAATTTTGAACAAAGTAGTTTAACTTTTAACATAGAAGATTAATTTTCAACTGAAAAAGATGAATTCTTAACGAAAAATATAATAGTTGATACTTAAATTCAAAAAGATTCCAATTTAAAATAATAAAAATAGTTTAATTTATGTTTTAAAAAAACAAATTTTGAACAAAATAATTGAATCCTCAAACAAAAATATGAATTTAAAAAAAAAGATTAATTGTCTGCAAAAAAAATTTCAATTAAATAAATGAATTTTGAACAAAATAGTTTTACTTTTAACCTTAAAGTTTAATTTTCAACGAAAAAAAGATAAATTCTCCACGAAGTGTGTAGCAGTTCATATTTCAATCTAAAAAAGTTGTATTTTAAATAATAAACGGTTTAATTCATTAAAAAATCAACAACAAAAATGAAAAATTCAACCAAAAAGATGAATTTTCAACAAGAAAATTAATTTTCTGCAAAAAACAAAATTTTCAAAAAAATAGTTACATTTTCAACTGAAATGATTAATTTTCAATAAAATTAGTGAAAATTTTTAGCAAAGTAGTTTAACTTTTAACACAGATGTTTAACTTTGTCAACAAAATATTTGAATCTTCAACCAAAAAGATGAATTTTTAGCAAGATTAATTTTCTGCAAAAAAAATTTAATACATTTTCAAAAAAATAGTTACATTTTTAACCAAAGAGATCAATTTTCAACTAAAATAATTAATTTTCGATTGGTTATGTGAATTTGTAGCAAACTAGATTAACTTTTAACATAGAACTTTAATTTTCAACAAAAAAGATAAAATCCCAACGAAAATTGTAATAGTTGATATTTCAATCCAAAAATATTTTAATTTTAAATAAAAAACAGTTTAATTTATTAAAAAAACAAACAAACTTTAACAAAATAATTGAATTCTCAACCAAAAAGATGAATTTTTAATATGATTAATTTTATTTTTAAAAAAATTTTAACAAAACAGTTACGTTTGCAACCAAAGAGATCAATTTTGAACTAAAATGATTAATTTTTAACTAAAAAAGTGAATTTTTATGATAACTTTTACCTTAGGAGTTGAACTTTCAAAAAATGATGGATTATCAACAAAAAATGTAATAATTGATATTTATATTCAAAAAGATTTTAATTTTAAATAAAAATCAGTTTAATTTATTTTAAAAAACAAATTTTCAACAAAATAATTGAATCCCCAACCAAAAGATGAATTTTCAAAAAGAAGATTAATTGTCTGCAAAAAATAATAAATTTTCAATTAAATAAATGAATTTTGAACAAAGTAGTTTTACTTTTAACCTTGAAGTTTAATTTTCAACCAAAACAAGATAAATTTATTCGTAGTTCATATTTCCATCAAAAAAAAATTGTATTTTAAATTACAAACAGTTTAATTCATTATAAAAATCAAAAAAAGAATTCAATCTTCAACCAAAAAGATGAATTTCTACGAAGAAAATTAATTTTCTGCAAAAAATAAAAATAAATTTTTGACAAAATAGTTACATTTTCAACCAAAGTTCCATTTTGAACTGAAATGATTAATTTGTAATTAAATAAGTGAAAAATTTTAGCAAAGTAGTTCAACTTTTAACCTAGAAGTTGAATTTTAAAAAAATTATGAATTATCAAGAAAAATGTAGTAATTGATATTTAAATCCAAAAATATTTCAATTTTAAACAAAAACAGTTTAATTTACTTAAAAACAAACAAATTTTCAACAAAATAATTGAATCCTGAAACAAAAAGGTCAATTGTCTGACAAAGAAAAATTAAAAAAAGAAAAAAGTTACATTTTCAACCAAAGATATCAATTTTAAACTAAGATGATTAATTTTTAACTAGATAAGTGTATTTTTTAAAATTTTATTTTTAAAGTAGTTTAACTTTTAACCTGAAGTTGAATTTTCAACAAAACATTATGAATTATGAACAAAAAATACAACAGTTGATATCAAAACTAAAAATATTTTAATTTTAAATTAAAAAATCCAATACCTTCTCATTATAGGATGAAAATGTAAAAAGGTTAAATTCATACAAAGAGACGAATTTTGAACAAAAAAGTTGCATTCTCAAAAAAATAATAAATCAATTTTATACAAAATAGTTGCATTTTTAATAAGAAAATTAAATTTCTACAAACAGAAAATTTGAATTCGAAGATTTATTTTCCAACGAAAAAGATGATTTTTTCAACAAAATAAATAACTGTATTCTAACAAAAAAAATTTTTTAGTTGAAAAAAAATAAATTTCAGGTAGATTACAATTTGATGGAAAAAATAATTTTTATTGCAAAATAGAAATTTCGAGTAACTATTTTTTAAGTTTCTTTATTTATTAGCTTCATGATTATATAAATATAATTTTTCTAATAAGTTTCTCGAGAAAATTCAAAAAGATTTTTGAACATTTCAGATATGACAAGAAAGTATCAAGAACATTTCTTAGAATTTTTTTTTACAAAATTTTAGAAAAATTTGGACCAGCTTAAAAGATATTTAAACCTTTTTAACGCTTAAACAAAATTAAAAAATATTTTATAAATTTTTAAAATTTTTTGAAAATTTCAGATGTCAAATCAAAATTTCAACAAAAAAGTTAATTTAACTTAACTTCAATTAAATAGTTGAATTAAACAAAAAAATGAATTTCCAAAGAAAAATTTAATACTTGGTATTTCAGTGCAAAAATATTTTTATTTCAAATAAAAAAAAACTGTTAAATTCATCAAAAAAAGACAAATTCTCAACAAAATAGTTGAGTCCTCAAACAAAAAAAAAAATTTTCGACAAACAAGTTGAATTTTTAAAATTAAAAATATTAATTTTTAACCAAATAATTAAAATTTTAACTAAATAATTGAATTTTCAACCAAATACATGAATTTTCTATCAAAATGATGAATTTTTTACCAGAAGACAAATTTTCAACTAAAATGATGAATCTTCAACAAAAAAAAAAAACATTTGAACAAAGTAGTTCAACTTTTAACCAAGTACTTGCATTTTTGACCAAAAAAATGAATCTTTAACGAAAATTGTAATATTTGATAATCAAACCAAAAAATAATTTTAATTTTAAATCAGAAAGATTTGAATTCTCCCAAGAAGCGGAATTTTCAACAAAATAGTTGAATCCTCAGCCAAGAAAAATTTAAATTTTTAACCAAACACTTGCAATTTTAATATAAAACATATGAAATTTCGATTAAAAGAGATGAATTTTCAAACAAAAACGATGAATTTTGGACAAAATTTCCAAATATGTCGAAAAAGTATCTGGGAATTTTCTAAGCATTTTTTATTTTAAAAGATTTTGCAAAATTTTAGGAAAGATCTGAGTCAGTTCAAAAGAAGAAAGAGGGCTTTACAACGCTTGGAAATAATGGTAAAATATTTGATAAATTTTTTAAACACTTTCAAAGCTTTACAATATTTTTAATCTCTTGACAACTTCTGAAATTCATCAATATCTTAAACTGAATCAAATGATCCCTGAAGTACTTTTTTTTATCTTTTCAAATTTGTATATATTTTTGAATTTTTTTGAAAAAACTTCTAAATATCTTTTAAAATGGTTCAAATTATTTCTACAATTTAAAAAAATATTCTGACTAATGAAACAATTGCCAGGCATCTTCAGAAAACTTGCTATTCTCTTTAAACCTTTTAAAATTCTTAGAAGGTTTTTTTGTAAATCATTAAAAATCTAAAGTATGTTTTACGTTTATTAAAATCTTCTCAAGACTTAATTTATTTTTGAATCTTTTTAAAAATTCTAAGACTTCAAAATATTTCTTAAAGTAACTTAAAGTTTTCCTGAAACTTTTTCTAATCTTACAGGTTTTTTTTCGACATATTTTGAAATAAAACCAAAATCATTTCAAATTTTCCTACAAATCTTATTGTCGGTACAGGTAATTTTTTGTTACAGATGCCGAAAATTTATTTTACCGATACAATTAAAGTTTTCTCTTTTATCAATAATGTTTAAAAACATTCAAAAATAAATGGCGTCATGAAATAAAGTTACTTACTTCGAAATTTTTATTTGAAAAATTGATAGAGCAGAAATTTGTAAAAATGTCAACGAAAAAGCTTATCTTCAAACTAATGGTTAAATTTTAAAACAAAAAATAAAAATTCTCTTTGAAAAATGTAATAGTTGACATTTCAACCGCAAAGATTTTAATTTTAAATCAAAAACAGTTCAACTCATTAAAGAAACTAATAAATTTCAACAAAATAATTTAATCTTTAAAAAAAAGATCAATTTTCAACCGGTTGTACTTTTAACTGGAAAAATAAAATATTTTCCAAAAGAGATGGATTTTTATTTTAAAAAATTAATTTTTAAGTCCAAAAATATGAATTTCCAACCTGATACATGAATTTTTAACTAAAAAATATTCATTCTCAGCGAAAAATTGTGACAGTTGATGTCTTCATTCCAAAATATTTTTATTTTGAATCAAAAAAAGTTGAATTCATAAAAAAAACTAATTTTCAATAAACAGTTACATTTTTCAAGCAAAGAAATTAATTTTGAATTAAAATGATAAATTTTCAACTCAACAATTGAATTTTTGATAACGTAGTTTAACAAATCAGTTAAATTTTCAACCAAGAAAATGAGACCTTTACGAAAAATATAATAGTTAAATTAAAATTAAAAAGAATAATAATTTTAGGTAAATAAGAGTAAAATTATTTCTAGAAGACAATATTTCAAATAAAAACAAATTTTTTTATTTATTTTAAACCCAACAGTTGCAATTTTAATAAAAAAAGATATGAAATTTCCACCAAAAAAGGTGAATTTTCAAATCAAAAAGACGAATTTTCAGCCAAAAAATATAAATAAGTATTTATTTTATAAATTCCTTTACTTATTTGCTTTGAGGTTATATAAATGTAATTGTTCTAGGTTTAAAATATATTCAGGACTATTTCCTGCTTGAAAATTTTAATAAAAATATATTATAAATGTTCTGAAATTTCGTAAAGCTAAAAAATATTTTTATTCTTTTCAAAACTTCGAAAATCCTTAAATACATGTTAAACTGAGTTAAATTATTTCTAAAATTGTTTTTAAATCTTCTAATTTTCTTTCTGAACATTTTGAAACTCTTTTGTAATGTTCAACATTTTTTAAAAATATTCTCTAAAATTTCATTTTAAATATTCCAATGGATATTAGAAAATTTCCGTTATTATTTTAAAACCTTTTAAAAAGTTTGAAAAACTTTACATTTTATTTCGTAATCTACAGAAATATTTTTCAATTTTTTATTATTTTTTAAAAATAGTAATAACTTCTAAATATCTTTTAAGATAATTCAAATTTTTCCTAAAATTTTGAAAAAATTGCCTAAAAATCTTTCATATTCCTTTTTGACAATTTTGGAAATCTTTCGTAACTTTTAAAAATCTTTTCAAGTTTAATATTAAATATTCTTATATACTTGCAAAACTTCTGAATATCGATTAACCTTACTCGAACTTTTTTTTAAATTTTGCAATTTTGCAAAATTTTGCTTTAAAATCTTCAAAATTCTCTTCCGAAACTTCAGGTAAATTCTTCGGAATGTTTTTAAATCTTTTAAAATATTCTTTTAAAATTATTATTTTTTAAAATAAAGAATCACTTAAAATATTCCCATGCAAATTACGATTTTTTTCACAATATTAAAACCTTTTAATATCTTAAAAAAAACTTCATTTCGAAATCTTCAAAAATATTTTCACATTTTTTATTATTTTGAAAATTGTTAAAAACTTCTAAATATCTTTTAGAATAATTCGAAGTTTTCCTAAAACTAAAAAAAATTGCCTAAATAATCTTCAGATTCCTTTTTGACAATTTAGGAAATTCTTCGGAATTTTGAAAATCTTTTCAAGTTTGACATTAAATATTCTTATATACTTTCAAAACTTCTGAATATCGATTAACCTTATTCGAATTTTTTCTAAAATTTTGCTTTAAAATCTTCAACATTCTTTTCCGAAACTTCAGGTAAATTCTCTGGAATGTTTTTAAATCTTTTAAAATATTCTCTTAAAATTATTATTTTTTAAAATAAAGAATCACTTAAAATATTCCCATGCAAATTACGATTTTTTTTTTATAATCTTAAAACCTTTTAATATCTTAAAAAAACTTCAAAAGTTTATTTCGAAATCTTCAAAAATATTTTCACATTTTTTATTATTTTTGAAAATTGTTAAAAACTTCTAAATATCTTTTAGAATAATTCAAATTTTTCCTGAAACTTTAAAAAAATTGCCTAAAAATCTTCACATTCCTTTTTGACAATTTAGGGAATTTTTAAAAATCTGTTTAATGTTAATGTCATTTTTGCACGTTTTCAAAACTTCTAAATATTGCTTTAACTTATTAGAATTTTTTAACGAAATTTTGTGCATTGTTGATTATTATTTTTTGTTTTTATTATTATATGTATACATAGATTATTATTATAGATCATGCGAGATTTTCAAAAATATTTCAAAATATTATCCTAAAATTAGGTATTCAAAATAAAAAATCAGTTTAAATTTTTCCCGGAATCTCAAGAAAAAAAATTTTACCGTAAAACCTTTTCAAATCCTTAAAAAAATTCAAAATTTTATTTTAAAATCTAAAAAAATCTCCATTTTGTTTGAAATTTGTTAAAATCTTTGTAACTGTTTCACAACTTTTGAATCTTTTAAAAACTTCTAAAACTTCGTAATATATTTTGGAATGATTTCTAAAAAATGTTAAAATCTTGTGAAAATTGACGAAATCGTCTAAAATCTTCGATATTAAAGTTGAAAATAGAATTTCCGTCAAGTTAAAAAGGATACAACCACATAAACAAAAGAGAAATGCAATAGTATAATGAACGATCACTAAATACTAAAATCAAGTTTATTTTTTGAATACAGAATTGTCAATATGAAAGAAAAGATTGTTTAGTTAAATAAGTTTTGCGTAAATAGAATTATTGAATTGTTCTACCTAAAAAATATGTCATTCCGATACTTTTTTCGTAAAACGAGGTGATAAAATTTAGAGGTTAGAACTTGAGTCAAACGACTCAAACTGCCACAATATATGAAATGAGACACAATTAAGGGCATTTAAATATACCCCATTACAATAAAACGAACTTTAATTCTCTTACTTTGAAGGATTTAGTATGCAAAAAAGCAAAATATGCAGAATTGTGAAATCTAACCACAAAAGTTGAGTGTCTTTCTCAATTATATAAATACGAGTATATTATGAGTTTTACCTTCTTTTTTCCTATTACAACCATTTTGACGGTTCTTAATTATCACTGTCACGAATATATGTTGCTATTAAAAGTCTGATTTTATCATATTTTTTACTTTTTTCACGGAAAACGCGAAGGCATTTAAGCACGTGTTTGATAATATAATAGCGTAATGGACAGAAGAATCCAGTGGTTCCAAATTCTCGAGTACGACCGCACTGCGCATGCGTCGAACCAGCAGCTGTGACATCAGCTAGCAAGATGTCTGCATGCCGAGGGCCAAGGTTACAAATTTAAATATTTTGGTAAAAATAAGTTTTTTTTAGAATGAATTCAATGGAAATTTTAATATTCCAATTTTGGTTGAAATTTATTCTTTTTTTTTTGTTAAAATATTCCCCATTTGGTTGAAACGTTAGCTATTTTAATAAAAATTTGCCGCTTTTTGTTGAAAATTTATCTTTTTGTTTGAAAAATGATTTCTTTAATTAAAAATTTAACTGTTTTTTTCAAAATCCGTTTTTCTTTTGCTCGGAAATGAATCTTTTTCAGTTTGTTATTCTTTTTAAGCTTTAGTTTCCTAAACTGAAAACTCAAGTAATATACTAAAATTTTTAATTGAAAAATATTTTTTTTGTAATTTAAAATTCTTCTTTTTGGTTGATAATTTTGCTTTTGTTGATAATTTAACTATTTAGGCGAAAACTATTCTTTTTTTTTAAATTAATTAAATGAAAATTTAACTATTCGACTTTAGGTTACAAAATTTCCTTTTTCGTTTCAAAATCAACCGTTTGGTTAAAAATTAAACTATTTTGTTCATAATTTGTTTTTTTAGCAAAAAATTAATTTTTGATAATATAATTTTTAGTTAAAAAATTAATTTTTTTGTAGTTGAACATTCATCTTTTTGGTAGAAAATTATTCTCTTTGCTTGCAATTTATCTTTTTGGTTGAAAATTTCAAATTCAGCATTTTTTTTAACTAAAAATTAAACCATTCTACTTTTGGTTCATAATATATCTTTTTCATCTCAAACTTTCCTTTTTAAAAATATTATTCTTCTTGCTTAAAAGTGGTTAGAATTGACCGTTTTTGTTGAAAATATTTTTCTTTCATCAAAAATAATTTTTTCTTTAAATGAAGATTTAACTATCACATTTTTCTAAAAATTTATCTTTTTGAATTAAATTCATTTTTTAAAATTATAAATTAAACTATTCGATTAAAACTTCTTTCTTTGGATCAAAATTATTATTTTAACTAAAATTTAACGTTTTTGTTGAAAATTCTTTTTTTTTTTTAATTACTTTTCTAACTGTACCATTTTTAATTAAAATTTAAATTATTTTGTTGAAAATTCGTTTTTTTTTTGTCGCAAATCAATTTTATTTTGGTTAAAAATCCGTCTTTTTGGTAGAAAATTATTTGTTGAAAAATTCATCTTTGATTAATAATTTATTTGCTTAGTTAAAAATTTTAATATTTTATGAAAATTTCGTTTTCTTTTTGGTTGAAAATTATTTTTATACTGAAAATTGAACTATTAAATTTTTAATTAAAAAATTATCTTTTTTAGTTCAAAGAAATTCAACTATGTTGTTGAAAATTCATCTCTTCTTGAAAATTTATTGTTTTTGGTTACAAATTTATCTTATTAGTTGAAAATTAATTTCGTTCGTTAAACACTGAATTTTTTTTGTTGAAAATTTAATTTCTCAACTAAAATTTCAACTGTTTCATTTTTGGTTGGAAGTTAATTTTTTTTTAAGTTGAAAATTCATTTTTTTTACTCAAAAATTAATTTTTATAGATGAAACCCTAACAATTTTGTTTGAAATTATTTTGTATAAAAATTATCTTCGTTGGTTATTGTGGAAAGTCCTTTTTTGCAAGTTATCACCAAAAATTTTTCTTATGCAATTAGTATTATTATTTGACCCTCGGAGTGTGGACATCTTGGATTTCTCCCACTCAACTTAAATTACCTAATTAGCTGTTGACCGCGCGCTTTTTTAAAATTGTTGAACAGAAAATCGATTGTTTTCACTATATAATAATTGTAAAGTTCATTCAAATATTAAAAATAATTTGCAATTATTATTTGTGATGAAAAGGTATTCCTATTTCGGAAATTAAAATCGCTTCTTCATTTTTAAGGTCTAAAGTCAAAAAATTATTTTACCTTTCACTTTTAAAGTCTATTTTGTGATGAAAAAATCATATCAAAATTAAACTAAAGTATGATGTTAATCCACAAATGTATAAAAAACTTTTGTCTGTTGTGAACTCAAATTTAATTAATTAACTTTTTATTATCTTTTTAACTATTATCACAAAAAAAACAAGAATTTTTTTGTAAAAAAATAATATAGGTATATTGAAAGGTTCTGTTAACTGCATAAATTTTATCGCGTATTTATCAATTGAATTTTTTTTTTGTAAATTTAAAAAAAGCAGAAAAATTGTTTAAACAATTCATTGTTTTTTATAGCAATTTTCTCGTGGAACAGAGGTAGAAAGTTACGGGTTTTTCTGCATTTTTCTACTTGTTTTCAACTTTTCAGTTAAGACAAGGAAATAATTAAAATCAACAATAATAATTGTTTAAAAATTTTGTATTATTTATGATAATATTCTCTTAGAAAAGTGCTAAAATGTTGCGGTCTTTCGTGAAATTTTGTTCAAAAATTGTTTTTTTTTTAATTGATTTTCTTGAATAAAAATTTAACAGTTCTATTTTTAATTACAAATCAATCTTTTTTAGTTAAAAATTGAACTATTTTGGTTGGAAATTCCTTTCTTTGGTTGAAAATTCAACTATATAGTAAAAATTTTTGTTTGTTTGTTTAAAATTAATTTTTTAAATTGAAAATTTAACTTTCCCATTTTTAGTTGAAATTTTTAGTCTTTCTATGTTAAAAATTCATGCATTTGATTAAAAATTCGTTTTTTTCTGTTGAAACTTAATTTTTTCTTACTAAAAATTTCATTAATTAATTTTTCATGAAAATTTGCATGTCTTAGTTAAAAATGTATGTACTTCGTTGAAATTTCGTTTTTTTTTTTGTTTTTGTTTGAAAAATAATGTTCGAGTTTCAAAATTAATCTTTTTGGTTAAAACAGAACTATTTAATGAAAATTCTCTTATTTCATTAAAAATTTCTGTATTTTTCTTAAATTTTTTTTTTTTTGTAGAAAATTGATCTATTTGGTTCAAAAGGAAACTAAATTAATGAAATTCATTTTTGATACT
>JAUELO010000331.1:356532-378409 GCA_032357855.1 Amphibolips quercusostensackenii
CGGCCCGAATTTGAACCGGGAACGCATCTGCTGTGACCCCGGTGACTTAACTGGTTAACGCTCCTCTTGCGAATAGTAGCGTTCCTGGTTCAAGTCTGGGGCGAGGCAGATTTTTTTCGTTTCTCTAGAAAACCATTTAACCAATAATCGGCAAAATCCATCAGGAATTAATTAATTAATTACCCTGGTCGACAAAAATAACTTCGGTGAAAATTTAAATATTTGTTGGAAATTCATTTTCCTTTTGTTGAGATTTAATTTTTAAACTGATAATTTAACTATTCTATTCTGCATTATCTTTTTAGTTAAAAAATCGTTATTTTTTAGTAAATGAAGTTTTTTGTTATTGAAAACAGAACGTGAGAAATTCATCGATTTTGTTACAAATTCAACTGTTTTGTTAAAAGATCTTTTTTTTTGTTATAAAATAATTTTTAAGCCAAAAAAATAAACAATTTCATTTTTGCTTGAAAACTGATATTCTCTAGTAAAAAATCCAACTATTTTCTTTAAAATCTTACGTATTTTGTTTAAAATTTGTATTTTTTTAAGGAAAATTATTTTTTCTATCGACAATTTCTCTATTTTGGATGAAAATTCAACTACGTGATCAAAAGTTAAACAAATTTGAAGGTTGAAGATTCGTCAATGTTGTGCAAAATCATTATTTTTTTATTCAGTTAGTTGGTAAAAAATTAATTTATTTATCTTCATAAATTGATTTATTAACTACAAATGTCACTATCTAAGTTGAAGATTCATCATTTATTTTGAAAATTCATTTCTTTGATAGAAAACTGCACTATTTTTTTGAAAATTCGTTTTCCTTTTTGGTTGTTAATTAATTTCGTTAAATGAAAATTCAACTGTTCCATTCTTAGCAGTGCAGCAAGAGGAATATCAGGCCACGTACCGATAGATGGCGCCACCGTCGCAAGTTACCGATACCAGCAGATGGCGCCACCAGCTTGGGAAGGTTCTATTCCATGTTAAGTAACTGGCAGTCGGTAAGATAGTGAGGTTGGATATGCGGAAATCTGCTGATGCATTATTGCACCATTGGTCTGTAACTTAGCACGGAACAGAACCCTCCCTTGGTCGGTGGCGCTTTCTGTCGGCAAGTGGCCTGACATACTACTATACTATAACTTTTGCTACACTACTATTTTTGATTGAAAATATTTCTTTTATAGTTGACAATTCATGTCTTTATGTGGGAAAATTAGTTTTTTTTTTTTAAATAAAAAGTTAATCTTCTTGGTTGCAATACTTTTTGTTTGAAACGTTCATTGTTTTGATACCTTTTTTTTTTAGAAAATCTAAGTATTTGGTTAAAAATACAACTCTTACGTTAAAAAATTCTCATCTACATTTGAAAATTCAACTTTTTAAATTAAATTTTTTTTTCATGTGACTTTTTCAATGAGGATTCAACTATGTTGTTGAAGATCCAATTATATCATTGAAAATTCAGCTACTTGGTCAAATCTTACCCAACTATTCTTGATTAAAAGTATATATTTTTTTTGGTTAAAAAGTCTATCATTTTATGAATAATAATTAAAAATTATATTATTTGGTTGAGAATTCAATTTTCTTTGTTAAAGATGTAAATATTTGGTTAAAAAGTCATCTTTTACGGTAAAAATTTAAACTATTTGATGAAAGTTAAACTACTTTGTTAGTTTTTTTTGTTTGAAAAAAATTTTGGTTGAATTTTTCGTTATTGGAAATGTAA
The DNA here is from genome assembly GCA_032357855.1 of Amphibolips quercusostensackenii. Lineage (NCBI taxonomy): Eukaryota > Metazoa > Arthropoda > Insecta > Hymenoptera > Cynipidae > Amphibolips > Amphibolips quercusostensackenii. Next base: position 358,271 of record JAUELO010000331.1, read on the forward strand.
CTTTTCTAATTTTAGAAATGTAACCTTCTTGGTTAAGGACTCAACCTTTGAGTTGTATTTATGAACTTTTTTGCTCAAAATTATTTTTTTTGAAGATTAATTATTTTAGTTGAAAACTTAACTATTGTTTTAAATATTATATTTTTTGTGTGAGAATTAACTTTTTTTATTGATAATGTAGCTATCAAATTTTTTATCAAAAATTATTATTTAAAGCTGAAAATTGATATTCTTTGGGTGAAAATTCCTCTGTTTGGTTTGAAAATTCATCTCTTTTTGTAGAAATTTAATCGTTTTAGCTAAAAAATACGATTGCTGAAAATTAACTTTTTTTTGTTAAGAATTTAACAGTTTTGTTAAAAATTAGTCTGTTTCAATTAAATTCAAGTGTTTTCTTTATTAAAAATTAAAATAATTTTTTTTTGTTGAAATATTAACTATTACATGTTTCGTCAAGAATTAATTTTTTTATCAAAGTCGTAAATTAACTTTTTGTTAAAAATTGATAAGTTTAGATGAAAATTAAACGGCTTTGGTAAAAAATTAAACTTTTGATTTAAAGTTAAACAATTTATGTGAAAAGTTAACTTAAAAAATTAATTTATTTGATGCTGGACGAAAGTACTAAGTGACGTCATCAGTTATGTACCCTTTATTGATACTGATGTAGCTACTGATATAGCAACTAGCCCCTACCTTATTGACCGATAGTAAAATGATAATATAAAAAGTTACCGACCTCTCCACCTTACCGACTGATGGTAAAATATTTTCCTACCTTACCGGCATATGGTTATTTAATAATATAAAAATTACCGACTTATCTGTTTTACAGACTAATAGTAATAAACTGTTTTACCGTACGATGGTAACTAAGCATGAAATATAACCTTATAATTATCGAACTCACTATTTTACTGTACTTTCATGTTAGCAGAAATCTGCATTACCTACCTTACTGTTTTACAAACTGCCGATAACTTAGCACAAAACAAAACCCTTCTTTGGTCGGTGGCGCCATTTGTTGGTAAAATTCATCTTTTAAAGTAGAAAAGTCATATTTCTACGTGGGAAATTCATCCTTCTTGCCTGAAAATCATCTTTTTCGTCGAAAGATCAATTTTTCGGGTAGAAAATTCATCTGTCTTCTAAAAAATTTGTCTTTTTGGCTGGGAAATTCAACTATTTGGTTAAAAATGCATGCATTTTGTTAAAAATTCGTCTTTAGGTAGGAAATTAACCTTGTTGATTGAAAGTTCATGTTTGCAGTATGTAACAAGTTCAATTATTGTGTTGCATATTTAATAATTTTGTAAATGTCACCTGTTTGAGTTGATAATTAACCTTTTTTGTTAAAAGTTTAATTATTTTGTTGCAAAATGCACAATTTTATCAGTCAATTTCTCATTTAGGATTTAATTTGAGAGATATTTCAAAAGTATTAGGAATTTTATAAGTTTTTAAAAAGATTATAGACATTTTGAAACTGGAAAAAATTATTTTGTTGAAATTTCAACAATGTTGCGAGTCATATTTTATGGTCGAAAATTCAACTGTTTTGTTAAAAGTTAAATTATTTTGTTGAAAATTCAATTATTTTTTGAAGTCATCTTTTCTGGTTAAAAATTAATCTCTGTCGGCTGAAAATGAACTTTTTGATTGAAAATTCGAAAAGGCTAGGTAAAATAGTAAAGTTGCACCCTGCCTTACCGACCGCCGTTAAATAATAATATAAAAATCACCGACATCCCTAACTTACCGACCGATAATAAAATGATAATATAAAAAAATTACCGACCTTCCTGTTTTACTGACTAATTGTAAAAGTGCGACCTACTGTACCGACTAATAGTAAAATGATAATATAAAAATAAACCGACTTATCTGTTTCACCGACCGATGATGCGATGTCATATCAGCAGAAACCTGCTTTACCAACCTCAGGGTTTTACCGACTGCCGGTAACTTAGCACGGAACAGAATCCTCCCTTCGTCGGTGGTGACATTTGTTGGTGTCGGTAACTTGCAAAAGTGGCGCCATCTGTTGGTAAGTAGCCTAGCACCCGCCTTGCTTTGCTACTAATTAATCTTTTATTGTCAAAGTTATTTTTTTTTGGTAAAATCTTATCTCTCTTGGCTGAAAATCATCTTTTTTCTCATCAATTATCTAACTTTTCGGAATTAAAATGCAAGTGCCTGCTGAAAAATCAGTCTATTTATTTGAAAGTTGAATTATTTTATCGAAAATTCTTTTTTTATGAGAGATTCAACCTTATTGTTAAAAAATTTGTCCTTTTGGATTAAAAAATTATCTTTCATGGTAGAAAAGAAAAAAAATTCAATTGTTTTAAAAAAAAATTGGTCTGTTTTAGTAAAAAATTAATCTTCTTGGTTACAAATTATTTTTTGGGTTAAGAATTCATCTCACTTAGTTAAAAATTAGCTTTTGTTATTAAAATTAAATTTCTGGCGTTAAAAATTCAAATTTCTTCTAAAAAATTCGTCTTTTGTCAGCAAATTATTCTTCTTGATTCAAAATTCATAGTTGTAAGTTTAAAATTCATATATATCGTAAACCAAAAATCAACTCTTTCGTTGAAAGTTTAATAATTTTGTTAAAAATTTAACAATTTTATTAAGGTCATTTTTTTAGTAAAAAAATCAACTTTTTTGTCAACAATTTGTCCTTTTGGATTAGAAATTATTTTTTCATTAGAAAAGTCATCTTGATAGGCTCAAAATTAGGTTTTTTATTACAAATTGAACTTTCTGGGTTGAAAATTCAAGTATCTTTTAATTTGTCTGTTGGTAGAAAATTATTCTTCCTGGTTAAAAATTCATATTTGTGAATAAAAAATTCAGCTATCTGGGAAAAAATCAAATTTTTTGTTGAAAGTTTAATTATTTTGTTGAAATTTAAACTATTTTTTAAAGTAATCTTTTCAATTAATTCAACTATCTTGTAAAAAAATCGTCTGTTTTTAGTAAAAAATCAATCTTTCTGGGAAAATTCATGTTTGGAAGTTAAAAATACAGATACCTGGTAGAACAATCAACTATTTTGTTAAAAGTTCATTTATTATATTAAAAACTCATTAATTTTGTTAGCATAATCTTTTTTGGCCAAAAATTCAACAATCCTTTAAAAATTTGTCCTTGTGAGTTAGTTTTTAATTTTGTATGATAAAAAAGTTCTCTTTATTAAGCAAACATTCATTTCACTTGACTGAAAATGAGTGTTTTTATCAAAAATTCAACTTCTTGGGTTGCAAATTCAAATTTCTTCTGAAGAATTCGTTTTTTTGTCTTTGAAAATTCGTTTTTTGTTGGTAAGTTATTCCTCTTGGTTGATAATTTATGTTTTTAAGTTAAAAATACATATATCTTAAAAAAAAAACTACTTGTTAAGCAGAGTCTTGGTTTTAATATCAAGTAATTTTCTTTATTTTCATTTCTCAGCATCTTAGCTTCTTACAGTCTATCATGTAAGAGAGAGAGAGAGTTCGTCTTTGCTTTCGGCGGATTCCTACGGCTGTGGCTAGCTATAGGTACCTAGTTCTTGATTACCAGCTCTAAGCAAATGCTTGCGGTTGAGTTCTATAGATGTGGCCAGCTATAGGTACCTAGTTCTTGATTACTAGCTCTAGGCTTTTTAGTTTGGGTTCTGGTTACCAGCTCTCACACTACTGAAGTTCTGGGCCAGTGCCCGCCCTTTTAGGGGGGAGGCTGCGTGTACGTTGCGTGGGGGTTACGCGGAGAGGCTAGACAAACGGTGGAGGGAGATGCGCGTGTCGAGCTTCGTAGGTGCTGCACTCGCGGCTCTTTCCTCCACTCGGCCTGCTGCCTGTCTGACGTCACTACTGACGTCATTCTTTCTCAGTACCTACTTTCGTCGCGGTGTGGCTTTCTTCTCTCTCTCTCTCTTTCTCACTTTAAGGTCTAATCGCTAGTTATTAAAATCTAAAGATCTAAAAATTTAAAGTTGCCTACTGAATCAATAAAAGTCGTCTGCGAGAGTGTTTCAAATCTATCAATAAAAGAATATTGTAGAAAAGTCATCTTTCTTGGTAAAAAATTCATCTCTTTCGTCTGAAAATTAACTTTTTTATAAAAAAATTCACTTTTCGGGTTGAAAATCCAATTTCCTTCTAAAAAATTGGTCTTTTGTCTAGAAAATTTGCCTTTTGGTAAAAAATTATTTTTCTTGGTTGAGAATTTGTATTTGAAAGTTAAATATTCAGCTATCTGTTGAAAAATCAACTGTTTTGTTAAAAGTTTGTTTATTTTGTTGAAAGTTTAAAAATGTATAAAGTCATCTTTTTCGGTCCGAAACTCAACCTTTTTGTTAAAAATATGTCTTATTGGATCAAAATAATTTTTTATGGCAAAAACAGTAAAAAAATTGAACTGTTCTAAAAAATTGTTCTTTTTTAGTAGAAAATTAATCTTCTTGGTTTAAAATTATTTTGTAGACGACCCATTATTAAATTTATAGTAGAAAAAAAATTAAATAAAGATAGGCTGCAAATGAACGCACGAGAGAATGGAACTTTATTATCAGTAACGACATTTTATATAAAAATATAAAAAATAAATAGTGACTGAGGGTCACTACGGAAGAACATTCAATTGTAACGAGTCATTGCATAATTATAATTGACATTTCGTGTCTGCGACATCATTCATGTACATTGCACACTCACACACTTTGAGCGACTAGTTGAGATCAGATGTTTTAAATTAAAAAATTTAAATAACAAAAAAAATTTACCGCTACTAGCTCGAAGCGCTTCATTGGCCTATTAGGTATTTTCATTCATCTTCGACTGCCCAAAGGCAGAAATCTAATGATTCCAACTATGGAAATTTCCCTAATTAAAATGTGACACAGAAGCAAACAAACAAGAGAACATACAATACATACTTTCCAATAAATTGTTAATAAACTAATTATAAATTCTTCTCTAAAAACAACTTAAATTCTATTCCACTAATTCAATCAGACCTCTCTTAAATAACTAACTAAATATTTTATTTTAAATAAATTAAAATGTGCAATTACCATTATTTACGCTAACTTACAAACTAAAATAAATACAGTTGTGACTTACAAACGAAAATTATAATACAGTATGTTTATTGCTAGATTTCAGAAATGCAATTACTTTCGAATCTCAAAAATTATATGTAGAATACTGGTTTGAATATAATTTACCAACTGCAATGTTGCTGAAACGTTAGTGCAAAGTTTCTGCAACGTTGGTGTAATGTTGCTGCAACGTTAGTGCAAATTTGCTGCAACTTTGGTGGAAAGATGTTAAGGCGCAGGTTCAAGGTTTCTGCAACGTTGGTGCATGATTGCTGCAACGTTTTAACTAGGGTTTTCGCAACCTTAATTGCAAGATTTAAACGAATAAAAGTTTTTTAAAAGATTATTTGGGGAATTATAAATAATTTTTTAGTTTTAAAAATTAATTTAAAAAAAAATTTAAAAAGATTTCTAAAGATTGCTAAAGATTGCTATAAATGTAAAAAAAACATTTGCAAGATTTTAAAGTAACTTTTTTTTTACTTTAAAAGATTTTAAAAAATAAAGATAAATTTCAATCACACCAAAAAATATTTCAAATCTTTAACAAGTTCTAAAAAAATTAAAAAATAATGTAAAATTTTTGAAAATTTCAAACCAAATGAAAATTTTGAAAGATTTCGAAACTTCTTAAGAATTTCGATAGAAACATAAAAAAACTTTACTTGAGAATAGTTTGGAAATCTTATTTTTTTTAATTAAGCAAATTTTTAGGAATTTAAAAAAAAATCTTAATTATTTGAAAGAATAATTATGAATTTTAATAGTTTTGAAGAGATTATAAACATTTTGAAATTGAAAGATTTCCGAATATTTATCAAATATTTTTTAATTTCTTCCAAACTTCAGAAAGTCAAAAATATGTTATAAACTAACTCGAATTTTTTTCTAAAATTTTGTTAAATGTTCTGAAAAATAAAAAAAATTTTTTTTCGAAAATTTAACTATTTGTTAAAAATTCGTTTTTTGGATAAATTTTTTTACCTACTTTGTAAACATTAAGTATTTTGGTTGCAAATTTATCATTTTAAATAAAAATTCATCACCTTCGTTGAAAGCTTATCCACTTTGTTAAAAATTCGACGGGTTTCCGCAGAAAATTAATCTTCTTGTTTAAAGATTCTAATTTTTGGTTAAAAAATATTCTGTTTTGGTTGATGATTCAACTCGTTTGTTAAAAATTCATCTTTTTGGGATGAATTCAACTATTTTTATTTAAAATAGAATTTTTTCTATATTGAAATATCAACATTGCACCAACATTGCAGCAATATTGATTAGAAGAGGTGATTCGTATATTACAAAATTAAACCAACGTTGCAGCAACATTTCGGTAATATCAATTTGAAAAGGACGTTCATACGTTGCAATATTGCTGTAATGATGCAGCAACATTACAGCAAGATGGGCCAGGAAAGGTTATTTATATATTGCAATATTGCAGCAACGTTTCAGCCATATTGATTGGGGTAGGCCATTCAAAGATTACAAGGACGGTATAGCAACATTGCGCTATCCGAGCCGTAACATTGCACTAACCTTGCAGCAACATTGCCCTAGCGTTTCAGTCATACTGATTGGGAAAGATCTTTTAAAGATTGCAGCGATCGTGTATAAACATTTTGCCATACATGCAGCAACATTGCACCAAACATTTTACCATTCTTGCAGGAACATTGCAATAACTTTGCACTAACATTGCATTTACATTGTAGTGGCAATCTTGAACCAACATTGCACTAATTATGAAGCAATATTGCACCAACTTTGCAACAGAAATGCACCAACTTTGCAGCAACTTTGCACTAACTTTGCATCAACATTGCATTAACATTGTAGTAAAATAGCATCAACCTTGCGGCAATATTGAATTAACTTTGCACCAGCATTGCAGCAACATTGCACCAATTTTTTAACAACATTGCAGCAACTTTGCTTTAACCTTGCTGCAACACAGCACTAACTTTGCAACAACATTGCATTAAGATTGTAGTAAAATAGCATTAACATTGCGGCAATCTTAAATCAACTTTGCACCAACATTGCAATAATTATAAGAAACATTGCAGCAACATTGCATTAACTTTGCAACAACATTGCACCAACTTTGCTCTAACTTTGCAGCAACATTGCACTAACATTGTAGTAACATTGCGGCAATCTTGCACCAACTTTGCACCAACATTGCACTAATTTCAAAGCAACGTTGCTCCAACCTTGCAACAACATTGCAACAACTTTACTTCAACCTTGCAGCAACATTGCACCAACTTTACAACAACATTGCATTAACATTGTAGTAACATTGCATTAACATTGTACCAATCTTGCACTAAATTTGCACTAACATTGCAGCATCATTGCAATAACTTTGCAGCAACATTGCAATGACTTTGCAGCAACATTGCACAAACTTTGCGGTAAATTTGCACCAACTTTGCAGCAACATTGCAGCAACTTTGCACCAAATTTACTTTTTAGATGTCTTTGGGTATTGAATTTAAAGGCAGTTGGCATATGGCGTTTGCGTTAAATTCGGATTGGATAGAAAGTTCGAGTTGATTATCGAATGGCACAGATTTCTTTTTATTTCTGTTCGGCACTTCGTAATTGGCGTAACTTGATCGTTCCGTCCCCATTTGGCACGATGTCATGTAGACATCTTCAGCAGTTTTTTTTTATGGCAGTCGCGTATAATTCGCATAATAGAGTGCAATTGATGACCTTGAAACGGTGGTGATTGGGGTCAATCGAAAAGTCATGTACGTCATCTTTGGATTAAATATTATTTATATGTGCTTCGCATTCTACAGCCACATTTCATCTTATCCAGACTGATTTCGTTCTTGTGTACAAGTAGATGATCAGAGTTGGGATTTTTTTTTTTAATCTTAAATTCTACTTTTTTGCAATTTTTTTTTAAGGATTAATTTTTTAGATTTTGGAAATTGAAGTACATTATCAGCAGTTGATAAATTTCAACAGTTGGATTTTTATATTCTTAAACAGTTGAATTTTCAATTTTTTACATTTTTGCAATTTTCTACTTTTGGAAATCAATTTTCAATTTTTTTCGATTCCCAAAAGTTAAGTTTTTAATTTTCTCCAATTTTTAACAGTTGAAAATCGTAGAAAAAAGCGAATTTGGTATTGAAAAAAATTGTTGAAAATTTTATATAATCATAATTTTGCATAATAATTTAATAAATAATCATTTAAAACCATAAACAAATATTTTGTCAAAAATTCACTTTTTTCGAATTTTTAACTGTTGAAAATTGAAGATAATTGAAGAAAATTAAAAATTAAATTTTCAAGTGTTGAAATGTCCATGTTCCATTTCCTTAAATTTTTATTACTGTATTTTTCTTTATTTTTAAACAATTTAATTTTCATTATTGTTGAATTTTTTCAGTTTTCAACTTTTGAAAATCAATTTTTAATTTTCTTTTGCTTTTAACAGTTGAATTTTTAATTTTCTTTTATTTTCAATATTTGAATTGTCAATGCTTAAAAATATAAGAAAAATTCAAATTTTTTATAAAAACTAGTGTTAAACATTATATTATGATAACATAATTGTACATTAAAACTAAAAAAATTTCAATTAATGCATTTTTCACAACTTAAAATTATCTTTAATTTTACTAGTTGATTGAAAGGAACTTGAATTTGGGATTTTCAACTGTTAAACACTCCATTTTTAACATCCCTTCATTTTTAGCAGTTGAATTTTTAATTTTCAATTGTTAAATTTTCAGTTATCTTCAATTAAAAAAAAATTTTTTTTTTAATTTTTAACATTTAAAAATAAAAAAGAATTTTTTAAAAATTAGAAGTCAATTTTTTTTATATTTTCAAATTTAAATATTTTTAAATACTCAAATTTTTTCAATTGTGAAAAAATTCTCTCTTGCTCCGCTGGGATCCGACCCGAGGACTTTCAGATTTCGTTCTCATACTGGTCTAGAATCAATATTTTTAGACACTGATTTTTTATTTTAAATTAAAAATTGCGATTTATAAAAAAATAAAAAAGTAATCTCGTCTCTTCGTAGTTTAGTGGGTAAGAGCATCAGACCGGGAATCTAAAAGACTTGGGTTCGAGTCCCAGCGGTTTAAGAAAATTTTTTTCACAATTAAAAAAATCAATATTTATAAATATTGATTCTAGACCAGTCGACGAAAATGAATTAAACTAACATTAATAAATAATAATGTTGATAAAAAGATGATTGCAATTGTAGCACTTTTCCTATTGGTATTTTGAAAATCCATATTTTTCGTTAAATTTAGCTCAGACTCGTTCTAGTTCATCTCGAACTACTAAAATATGCAAGATTGGTTCTGGAGTTTATTTATAAGGGCTTGGTCGATAATCGTTCACATTTGATTAAAAAGCAGAGTGGTAAAAATACGCTTAGATTTCAACTCCGGACAATGAACTTTGCTCATTAATCCATTTTCCTAAATACTGCCCCATATGTTTTAATTAACATTTAAAAATAACCCCTTCAAATATTTGCAAGTTAATTAATTTTTTCATAAATCTATTATTTTTTATATTTATTATATGTTTTTTTAATTTTTGACTAACTAGTCTGAACCAAACAGGTATGGTTTTTAGCTGCGAAAAAATAGTCGTTAGCTCCGCTGGGATTCGAACCCAGGCCTACAGATTCGAATCCCAACGGAGATAGAGAGAAATTTTTCCGTAGCTAAAGACTGTAACCATTTTGGTCATACATTTAGCAAAAAATTTCACAATTTTGCTATACAATTTTACTCTTTTAATTTAAAATTAAATTTTATGTTGAAAATTCCTATTTTTGTGATAAAAATTCAACTTATTTTCATTTTTACAGTTGTAAATATATAAAAAAAAATTGTATTATTATTAAGTTTAAACGAATGTTGTATTTACATAATTTTACATTAGAATTTAAAAAATAAATTTTCAATTACAAAAAATTTAATTTGTTTAATTTTCAATTTTCTTCCTATTCTGTTCAATTTTTATTAGTTAAATATTTAATTTTCAATATATTTTAATTGTTGAAAATTTAATTTTCTTTGATTTTCAACAGCTAAAAATTCAACTGCTGAAAATAAAATTTCCAATCTTTACTAGTTGAATTTTTAATTTTCTTATATTGTTTTATTTTCCAACGGTTGAAAATTAAATTTTTTTCAATTTCACCAGCTAGCAATTCAACTGCTAAAAACTCAATTCTCAATTTTCTTCAATTTATAAAATTAAATTTTTAATTTTTTTTTAATTTTCAATAGTTGAATTTTTCATTTTTCTTATTTTTCAAATGTTAAAAATTAAATTTTTCTTATTTTTCAACTGCTCAAAATTCAATAAAAAGTTTTTCTTAAATTTGAACGGCTGAAAATTCAATTGTTAAAAATTCCAGTTAATTAAAAATTGAAGATAATTAGGAATTGAACATATTTCGAAATTAAACAAAATTGCAAATTGAAATTTCAACTGTTGAAAATTAAATTTTTAATTTCCTTTAATTTTCAACAGCTGGAAATTCATTTTCAATATTCTTCAATTTTAAACAGTTTGATTTTTATTTTTCTTTAATTTTCATTAATTGAATTTTCAATTTCCTTCGTTTATTGACTGTTAAAAAATTCTATTGCTGAAAATTCAAATCTCAATTAACTTTAGTTTTCAACAGTTTAATGTCCAATTTTCTTAAATTGTCCTCATTTTCCAACTAATAAAAAAAATTTTTTTTCAATTTGAACAGCTGACAATTAAAGTGCTAAACATTCAATTCTCAATTTTCTCTAATTTTTGAAAGTTGAATTTTTCAATTTTTTTCATTTTTCAGTAGTTGAGTTTTTAATTTTCCTCATTTTCCAACTATTGAAAATTCAATTTTCTTCAGTTTTTAACAGCTAAAAATTCAACTGCTTAAAATTTAATTTTTAATTTTCTTTCAATTTAAACAGCTGAAATTTCAAATATTGAAAATTCCAGATGATTGAAAATTAAAGATAATTGAAAATTGAAGAATATTGCAAATTGATTAAAAATTAAATTTTCAATTTTCTTCAATTTTTAAGAGCCAGAAATTAAATTTTCTATAGTTAAATTTTTTATTTTTTTTTATTTTTTAACTGTTTAACATTTAATTAATTTTAATTGTGAATTTCCTTAAAATGTAAGCAGTTGAAAATTTATGTGTTAAAAATTACAAATAATTGAAAATTGAGTATATTTGAAAATTGAAGAAAATTGCACATTGAAATTCCTACTATTGAAAATTAAAATTTTAATTTCCTTTGATTTCATATTTTTTTCACTTTATAACAGTTTAATTTTTAATTTTTTAAAATTTTTAACAATTGAATTTTTTAGTTTTCTTCAACTTTCAATAGATGAAAATTCCACTTCTAAAAATTCAATTTTCAATTCCCATTTGTTCAAATTTCTTTTATTTTTAACAGTAAATAATTCAGAAAAAGCAAATTTTGTATTTAAAATAAGTGCTGAAAATGTTATATTTAAATAATTTTGTATGAGAATTCAAAAAATAAAATTTAAATTCATAAAGCAAAATTTTTGATTTTTTAAATGGTGAAAATTAAACTGCTGAAAATGCAATAATTATTCAGTTTAATAATCAATACTTAATATTAATTTAAAAATTAAATATTAAAATAGTTAATTCAATATTAATAATTCAATTTATCAATTAAATTTCAGTTTTTAATCCACTTTTAATTGTTGAATTGTAAATCTGAAAATTGATGAAAGAAGCAAATTTTGTATTAAAAACAAGTTTTAAAATTGTTAGAAATAAATAATTTTGCTTAAAAATTTAATAAATAAATATTTTATTCCAGATTAATTTTTTTCAAAAGTCGATTTTTGGAATTTTCAACTGTTAAAAATCCAATTTCCCACTTTTAAATTAAAAATTTTTTTCAATTTTCCACAGTTGAAGTTCTTTTTTATTTTTAACAGTCGACAGTCCAAGAAAAAATAAAATTTTTCAATAATAACAAGTGTTAAATATTCCATATTTTAAATTCAAAATCTAAAAGTAATAAAATTAAAGTAAAAGTTTATCAGGTATGCAATTTTTTTTATTAATTAAATTAATTAAATAATTTAATTAGTTTAATTTAATTTTTTATTAAATCAAATTCTTTAACAATAACCAGTATTAAAAATTGAATATTTTAAATTAAAAATCTAAAAGTAATGAAATTCAAGTAGAAGTTTATCGAGTATGCATTTTTGAAAAATAATATTATAATCTTTTTGGGCTCAAAAGTGAAATATTTTTGGCAGAAAAATTTAAGAATTTCCAGAAAATTTAACAATTTGGTTGAAAATGATATTTTTCCGCAAAATAGACATTTTTGAGTTGAAAATTCATTTCATTTTGTAGAAATTTAATCCTGTCTGTTAAAAATTCAAGTATTTGGTTAAAAAATTAATATTGTTGTTGAAAATTTAATCATTTTGTAGATAATTTAACAATTTTGTTTAAAGTCATCCTTTCTGATTAAAAATTCAACTGCTATTTTCAAAATTCGTTTTTCGTGTTAAAAATTCCTCTATTTGGGTAGAAATTTCATTTTTTTGGTTTAGAAATTGAATTTATTTGTTAAAAAATTAAATATTTGGTTGAAAATTAACTTTTTTGTTAAACAATATTTCATATTTCGAAAGTTATAAAACAAAAAATCAAATGGAACACTTTATTATTAGAACGAAGTCTAGATACGGAAACTAGATACGGAGACTAGATACGGCGACTAGATACGGCGACTAGATACGGAGTCCACTCGCTGTTTATAAAATTGAAAATAAATTGAATTTACATTTTCTCGACTAACTCAATTATAAATTTGTGTCAAAATTAATAAATTTTATTCTGTTTTTCAAAACAGTAAACGATTCAAATTTTTAATTGATTTAAAAATTCGCTACAGGTATTAGAATTTAATTTATCATTGATTATTATGTAAATAAATTAGCTTTTTTCCATACAAATGTTTTACCTTGTCTCATAAATTTTGCAATAGCTTCAAATAAATCGTATTTAAAAAAAAACTCATAAGCGTATGCATACTGAATTATCGATTGGCCCATAAAAATGAAACTTTTCTGTAAAAATGCGTAAGCAGACTGCAATATAAATCCAAAGACGTACTCGTATTTGATATTAATTTGCATAATTTTTTTTATTGAAAATTTTTTTATTCAGCAAAATCAAAAGTCTGAATCATTGTGCTTATCAATCACCATTTCTCGGTTGTGACGGAAGTGTGTAATATTATTCTTTTTACTGCCGAGCTACTTTCGCTTCATGGGTGATTCGCGTTTTGCCATTCAACAATCAATCACTTTTTATGACTAGTAAATATTCGACGTCATTTCATCGGAATTATTAAAAAACTAAAAAAAAATTTTTCAATTACAATCCTAAAAAAAAATTTTAACACGCTATTTATAATTTCGTAGTCAGAATTAAGTGGAAGCGCAGTCTTTGGTACTATTGAGTAAATTATAGTAACATTATTTGCCAATTAAGCAAAAAGTTAAGTTTATACCAAAATAGTTGAGTTTTTAAGGAAAAAAAACATTTTTTTAAGGAAGCAGTTGAATTTTCAACCCAATTAATTTTTCTTTTAACAAAATATTAAATTTTTAACAAAAAATGAATTCTGAGAATTTCTTGAATTATCTGAATTCCTTGAATTCTGAGAATTTCTTAAATTATCTAAATTCCTTGAATACTCTCAATTCTCTCAATTCCTTGAATTCTCTGAATTCCTTGAATTCTCTGAATTCCTAGAATTCTTTGAATTCTTTGAATTCTCTGAATTGCTTTAATTCTTGCATTATTTGAATTCTCTTAATTCCTTGAATTCTGTGAATTTTTCGAATGATCTGAATTCCTGTAATTCTCTAAATTTTTTTAATTCTTTGAATTCCTGGAATTCTCTGATTTAGTTGAAATTTTTTAATGCCTTGAATTCTTTCAATGCCTTGAATTCTCTTATATGATTGAATTCTATAAATTCATTGAATTCTCTAAATTCCTCGAATTCTGTGAATTTTTCGAATTCTCTGGATTTCTTGAACTTTCTGAATTCTTTAAGCTCCGCAAATTCAAAAAATTCTCTAAATTCGTTGTATTCTCTAAAATACCTTTAGTTCTCTGAAGTCTTTGAATTCTTTGATTTCTTGGATACTCTGAATTACTTGAATTCTTTAAATACCTTCAATCCTCTGAATTCCTTGAATTTTGTAATTTCATTAAATTTTCTGAATTCTTGAATCCTCTCACTTCCTTGAATTCTCTGAATTCCTGGAATTGTCTAAATTTCTTGAATACTCTGAATTCCTTAAATTCTCTGAATGTTTCCAATGTTTTGAATTCTTTGCATTCTTTGAATACCTTGCATGCTCTACATTCCTAATACCTTCAATTCTCTTAATTCCTTAAATACTCTAAATTTTTTTAAGTTTTCTAATTTTTTGGATTCTCTGAATTACTTGAATTCTCTGAATACCTCGAAACCTATGAATTTCTTTAATTCTTTACATTCATTGCATTCTCTGAATTCCTTAAATTCTCTAAATTCTTTAGATTCCTTGAATTCTCTGAATTACTTGAATTCTCTGAATTACTTGAATTCTTTGAATCACTTGAATTCTCTGAATTACTTGAATTCTCTGAATTACTTGAATTCTTTGAATCACTTGAATTCTCTGAATAACTTGAATTCTCTGAATCCCTTGAAACCTCTAAATTCCTAGAATTCTCTAAATTCCTTTAATTTTCTAAATTCGGTAAATTCTCTGAATTTCTTCAATGCTCTTAATTCCTTGAATTCTTTGACTTTCTTGGATTCTCGGAATTCCTTGAATTTTCTGAATTATTTGAATTCTCTGAATACCTAAATCCTCTAAATTTCTTGAATTCTCTAAATTCATTGAATTCTCTCAATTCCTTGAATTCTCCGAATTCCTTTAATTCTATAAATTCATTGATTTCTCTATATTTCTTGAATTCTCTTAATTCTTTGAATTCGTTGAATTCTTTGAATTACTTGAATTCTCTGAATTCCTTGCAGGCTCTAAATTTCTTGAATTCTCTAATTTCCTTCAACTCCCTGAATACCTTAAATTTTATTAATTCCTTGAATGCTCTGAATTTTTTTAATTCTCTGAATTTCTTGGATTCTCTGAATTACTCGAATTCTCTCAATACCTTGAAACCTCTGAATTCCATTAATTCTCTAAATTCTTTGAATTCTCTGAATTCCCTAAATTCTCTTAATTCCTTGAATTCTCCGAATTCCTTGAATTCTCTGAATTACTTGCATTCTCTGAATTCCCTCCAACCGCTAAATTCCTAGACTTCTCTAAATTCCTTTAATTCTCTGAATTCAGTAAATTCCCTGAATTCCTTCAGTGCTCTTAATTCCTTGAATTCTCTGACTTTCTTGAATTCTCTAAATTTGTAGAATTTTCTGAATTCCTTGAACTCTCTGAATTCCTTGAAATCGCTGAAAACCTCAAATTTTCTGAATTCATTAAACTCTCCGAATTCCTCAAATTCTCTGAATTATTTGAATTCGTTGAATTCTCTGAATTACTTGAATTCTCTACATTCCTAGACTTCTCTAAATTTTTTTAATTCTCTGAATTCGGTAAATTCTTTGAATTCCCTCCATGCTCTTAATTCCTTGAAATCTCTGACTTTCTTGAATTCTCTGAATTTTTAGAATTCTCTGAACTTTTAGAATACTCTAAATTTCTTAAATTCTCTGAATTACTTGAATTTTTTGAATAACTTGAATTCTATGAATTCCTTGAATCCTCTAAATTCCTTAAATTATTTTAATTCATTGAATTCTCTGAATTTCTTGAAATATCTGAATTACTTAAATCCTCTGAATACCTTAAATCCTCTAAATTCCTTGAATTCTCTCAATTCTTTGAATTCTCTCAATTCTTTGAATTCCTTAAATTCTTTGAATTCCTTTAAGCCTCTAAATTTCTAGAATTCTCGATTTTCCTTGAATTCTCTGAATTTCTTGAAATCTCCGAATTCCTTGAATTCTCTAAATTTCTTAAATTTTGTGAATTTCAATTCAAAAATATTAATTTTTAAAAAAAAGGTAATTTTCAACACAAAAATGTTGATTTTTAACAAAAACGATCATTTTTAACCAAATTGTTGAATTTTCTGACAAATCGTTAAATTTTCAACCCAAACATATTTGACTTTTTAACTGAAAAAGATTGTTATATTATTTTTCAAAAATGCATAATCAAAAACTTTCAATTCAATTTCAGAACTTTTAGATTTAAAATTTTCAATTGAAAATGTAAAATTATTAACAATAGTTATTATTGAAAAATTAATTTTTTTTTGGATTGTGAAGTGACCGTTAAAAATAAAAAAATTTCGACTGTGAAAAATTGAAGGAAATTGATAATTCAAATGTAAAAAATTAAATTCTCAAGAGTTGAAAATTCAAAAAATCGACTTTTGGAAAAAAATCTATATTGAAATGTTTGTTAATTCTTATATAAAATGATGTAATGCTAATATTTTCAGCACTTGTTTTCAACAATTTAATAAATAAATGAAATTATTAATATTGAATTCAATATTTCATTTTAATAATAATTTAAAAAATAATTATTAAATAGAAAAAATTATTGAATAATTATTGAATTTTTAAAAGTTTCATTTTCACTATTTAAAAAATAAAAAATTTCGTGTTGTGAATTTAAATGTTATTTTTTTAATTCTTATGTGAAATTATTTGATTATTATATTTAGATAACTTTTTCTTAATAAAAAATTTTCTTTTTTTAATTACAACAAAATTTAAAACTTCCAACTGCTGAAAATTGAAAAAAGCTGAAAATTGTTTCCAATTGAAAATTCTTTTATTTTTTTTTTAAATTTAACTATTTTGTCAAAAATTCAAAGATTTGATTGAAAATCAACTTTTTTGTTGAAAATTGTATCATTTCTTAGAAAATTAATCTTTTTGACCCAAAAAATTAACAATTTGGTAAAAAATTCAACAATTTAGTTGAAAATTAAATTTTTTGGTGAAAATTTATATTTTCAAGTTGCAAATTGAACTTTCTAATGAAAAATTCTATTTTTGGCTTAGAATTTCAACATTTTAATAAAAAATTCAACTATTTGATTGAAAATTCAACAGTTTAGTTAAAAATTACCTTTTAATTTTTAAAATTTAAATTTTTAGTTTAAAATTTAAATATTTTGTTGAAAATTCAAATGTTTTGTTAAAAAATTATTGTTTTTAACTTTAAAGTTTGACAATTTGATAGAAATTTCAACATTTCAATAAAAAATTTAAAACTGTAGTTAAAAATTAAAATGTTCGATAGGAAATTAAATTTTTTAGTTAAAAACTTAAGAGCTTTGTAGAAAATTCAACTATTTAGTCAAAAATAAAATTTTTTCTTCGAAATTCATATTTTTGTCTTGAAAATGTAGTTTTTGTTGTTTTTTGAAATTTCATAATTTCAATAGAAAATTGAAGAATTTATTTGAAAATTTAACTACTTAATAAAAAATTACCTTTTTTTTAAATTTATATTTTTGGGTTCAGAATTATACGGTTTGGTTAAAAATGAACTTATTTATCTAAAATTCAATTTTTTGCTGAAAATTAATTTTATTGTCTTTAAAAATGGTGAAATTTGGTTGAAAATTCAACTATTTGGTAGAAAATTAACTTTTTTGTTGGAAATTAATATAGGTAGGTTAAAAATTAAATTGTTTTTAATAAATTTCTATTTTCGGGTTACAAATCAACTTTTTGTTTAAAAATTATTTTTTATGTGGGAAATTTATATTTTTGTGCTGAAATTTGAACTGCTTTGTAGAAAATTAATTTTTTTGGCTTAAAGTTTCAAAATTTTAATAAAAAATTCAAACATTTTGTTAAAAATTAACTTTTTTGTTGGAAATTAATATAGTTAGGTTGAAAATCAAATTGTTTTTAATAAATTCCTATTCTTGGGTTAAAAATTATTTTTTGTGTGCAAAATTCATATTTTTGTGTTGAAATTTCAACTGTTTTGTAGAAAATTAATTTATTGGCCTTAAATTTCAAAATTGTAATTAAAAATTGAAAAATTTGGTTGAAAATTTAACTATTTTGTTAAAAATTTAAATATTTGCTTGATAATCAACTTTTTGAAAAAAAATTCATTTTTTTTGCTTTAGATTTTACCATTTTTATAAAAAATTCAATAATATGGTTAAAAATTTAACTTTTTGATTAAAACTTCAACTTTCAATTTGAAAATTTAAATTTTTGTTTAAAATTTCAACTTTTTAATTATTTATTAACTTTTTTTTAATTAAAAATTTAAATATTTAGTTGAAAATTAACTTTTCTGTAAAAAATTTAACATTTTGGATCAAATTTAACTTTTTTGTTGAAAATTTATATATTTGGGTTAAAATTCAATTATTTAGTTGAAAATTAACCTTTTAAGTTAAAGATTTGAATATTTCGTAAAAATTTTGAAGTTTTAGTTGAAAATTCAACCATTTGGTTGAATAATTAACTTTCAAGTTAACAATTAAAATATAATTAAAATGTTAAATTTTTAGTTAAAAATTAACCTATTTGTTTGAAAATTAAACTTTTAAGTTAAACATTGAAATAGTTGGTAAAAATTCAAAAATTTTATTTGAAAATTCAACTATTTGGTTAAAATTGAAATTTTTAAGTTAAAAATTTATATTTTTGGTCGCAATTTCAACTTTTTAGTTGAAAATTCGAACATTTAATTAAAAATTCACTTTTCTGTAAACACTCAACTTTTTGGTTCAAATTTAACTTTTTGGTTGAAGATTTATATATTTGGGTTGAAAATTCAAATATTTGGTTGAAATTAAAAATTTTTTGGTTAAAAATTCAGCTATTTAGTTGAAAATTAAACTTTTAAGATGAAAATTTATATATTTGGTTGTAATTTCAAATATTTAACTGGAAATCATTTTTTCTGTAAAAATTTAATAATTTTGTTAAAAAATTTAACTTTTTGTATTAAATTTAAATTTTTTAGTTCAAGATTCATATATTTGGGTTGAAAATTCAAGTATTTGGTTGAATATTCAAATATTTGGTTGAAATTTTTATTTTTTGTTAAAAATTCAACTTTGAAGTAAAAATTTATATATTTGGTTCTAATTTTAAATATAAAGCTGAAAATTAACTTTTTTTTAAGATATTCAACAATTTTGTATAAAAATTCAACTTTTTGAATCCAATTTAATTTTTTGGTTAAAAATTTATATATTTGTGTTGAAAATTCAACTATTTGGTTAAAAATTCAAATAGTAAGTCAAAAATTCAAATATTTGATTAAAATTTTAAATTCTTATTTGAAAATTCAATTACTTGGTTGAGAGTTCAATTTTTAAGTTAAAAGTTCATATATTTGGTTGCAATTTCAAATATTTAGTTAAAAATTAACATTACTCTCAAAAATTTAACAACTTTGTTCAAAAATTCAACTTTTTAGTTCAAATTTAACTTTTTGGTTGAAGATTTATATATTTGGGTTAAAAATTCAACTTTTAAGTTGAAAATTCAATTATTTGGCAGAAATTTCAAATTTTAAGTTGAAAATTCAACTATTTGATTGAAAATTTAAGTTTTAAGTTATAAATTCATGTATTTTGCTGAAATTTCAATTTTTAAATTAAAAATTCAAATATTGGTTGAAAACTAACTTTTTTGTAAAAAATTCAAGAATTTAATAAAAGAATTGAAGTGTTTTGTTCAAATTCAACTTTTGTTTCAAATTTCATATTTTAGGCTGAAAAATTAATCATTTTTAAAATTCATTTCTTTTGGTAAAAATTTTCTCTTTTTCGCTAAAAATGCAACTGTTTGTTAGCAAAATAATCTGTTTTGCTTGTTTTCCTTTTTTTTTTGTTGAATTCAGTAGTTTTTGGTTCAAACTCAAAAAATACGTAACGATTTTATCTGACAAC
>JAUELO010000331.1:477928-491113 GCA_032357855.1 Amphibolips quercusostensackenii
GATTCCCCGGAATCGACGCATATAGTTAGAATCGAAGAATCAAGAATCGATTCTCACCGAGCATTACCCATCCCTATTAGCTTCGCCAAAAATCTTTTAGTTTTTAAACGAATCTTCGCATTTTAAAAACTCCTGCAACCTAAAAACAAGTTTTGGCGATGGCATCTGTCTGTTTTCCGGCTCATAGTGCGCCGAATAAGACATAGGGTATCAAAATTATTTGGGTTGAAAAATGACAAAAAACTATAGCTTTTCAAATGTGTGCCATCTGCTTAGCTCTATTCATTTATATTATCTTGAAACACATAAAATAATAACATGTAAAATAAATAAATAATCACGACTCAGTCTAAAGAAAAACATTTGTCATTGTATAAAGAAATTCATTCAGAGCACATTTCTGAATATAGAAACTTATTATTTTCTACGCATTATTTAATTTCATCTCAAGGATAATAACTAGACACAGCATATTGACATTTAACAGTAAGCGATATCGTTAAAATTTTTGTTGTAAAAAATTAACCCATTTTAAATCTTTAGCATACTTCAAAATGAAATTCAGTTCTAATTTCAAGCAAGTTATGAAATCGTTAACTAAAGAAGATAAATTTTCAAAGGAATATATACTAATTTTCTACAAAATAGTTTTTTTTTCACCAAATACTTAAATTTTCAACTGAAAAATATAATGCTTAAAAAATGAAATATTTAAATTTTCAGTCGAATTAATTTTCAACGAAAAAGCGAAGCTCAAACAAAGTAGTTTAGCTCTCAAGGAAAGGGATCAGTCTTCAACTAGAACGGTAAATCTTCAACAACAGAAAAAATAAATTTTTGCCAAAGTAATTAAAAAATATGAATTTTCTATAGGAAAATTAATCGTCTGCTGAAGGAAAAAACGTTTTTGACAAAACAGTTATACTCTTAATCAAAGAGATGAATTTTTAACTAATATGATGAACTAATATTTTATAAATTTCACCAAGTGGTTAAATTTTAAAAACAAGAAGGCCAATTTTCTACAAAACTGTTGAATTTCCGACTAAAAAGAATGACTCTCTGATGAAAAATGTAATAGTTAACATTTTTTCGAAAGTGTGAGAATTCTGAATAAAAAAGAGTTTGATTTAACCAAAAAAGACGAACTTTAAAAAAATAGTTTAATCCTTAAGCCAAACAGATTAATTGTTTACCAAAAAGTTGCGTTTTACATACAAAATATAAAATTTCTATAATAACAGAAAAAAATGAACTAGCAAACCAAAAAGCGGATTTTTAACCAAAAAATATTTTTCGGTCAAAAAAGGTTAAGAAAATGTCAACTAAATTGTTCAAATGTTCGACGAAAAAAAGGGTTTTTCTATAAAAGTGTTATCATCAATGTTTAATAATGAAACCTAAAATTAATAGAACTAAAAAAGTAGATTTCTACTTTCATTAATCACCGATAATTATTTTGATTTATGTATTTCTACTATTACTTTCAATAATAGCTATAATGTTTTAGTTAATTGCTATTTATGCTGTGAACTGATTAATTAACATACACGTACATATTATTTCATTTTATTTTTTTATATTACATTTAAATCTTACCAATGAATGAAATGTATGAAAATAGAATTTCGAATTAAAAAAATATTGTAAAAATTATTTGAGTCTTTCAATAAAAATAATTGTCCAATGCTTTTCATGTTGTGAACTAATGAATTATCAACTTATTATATAAAAATTTACATTTTCTGAAATAAGATTAAAGATTATTGATAAATCAAATTTTTAAAAATAAAATTCAAATTAAAAAAAAATATAGAGCAAAAATGATTTTAATGTTTTGATTAAAATTACTGTTAAAAGCTTCCAATTTTGTGAACTGATTAATAATTTATTAGCTCATTGACTTTTTTACCAAATTTAATTACATGAAGCTTTTATTTTAATTTTTTTTTTAATCAGGTACACAAATCGATTATTGAGTTTTAAGTTATGTAATTGAATATTGGCTATATAATTTGTATAATTAAACTCTATTTATATTTTAAATACCTTTATTCCAATTTTGTAATTTTTGTCAGAGTTTGTGATGTAGGGAAATGATTTTCAGAATTTAATTTTTTTAATTAAATGTACATATATTTCAATTTTTTCTGGAATTAGTAAAAAAATTAAAAATGATGTAAAAATAATTTAAATGTTTGAATAAAAATAATGTTTAATGCTTTTTATGTTGTGAACTGATTAATCAGTTATTAATTGATTCTTTTCAAATTTACATGTTCTGAAAATAGTTCAAAAAGTTAGGAATAAATGAAATTTTCAGAAATAAGATTTTGAATTTAAATAAAAATACAAAGAAAAAATTATTTAAATGTTTTAATAAAAATTATAGTATAATACTTCTTATTTTGTGAAGAAATGAGTTACTTATTAGCTGATTAATTTTTCTTTAAACTAAATAACATAAAGTTAAATTTTAATTATTTTTACATAAGCAACATTTATTCATTATCTACATTAAGACTATGTAATTCTATAATGGCTATTATTTATATAAAAAAAAATATTTTTCATTTAGAATACTTTCATGATAATTATATAATTTTTTTAATGTTTGCGATGTTGTGTAATGATTATCTGAATTTAATTTTCAAAATTATATCGACATATGTTTTAATTTTTTCTGTAATCAGTATAAAATTTAACTAATAAGTTCAATGTGTAGCAAAAATACAATTCCCAATAAAAAAATATAAATATATAATGTAAGAAGTTTTTGAATGTTTCAATAAACTGTTCAATTTATTAGTGACAAATCAATTTTGTTTATAATATTAGATTGAATAAAGATTAAATTAAAATGGTTTTTTAATTAAGTAACACAAATTGATTATTTACTCCAAGGTATTGTAATTGAATATTGACTATTATTTTCATCATAGAATTTTATTTTACTTTTAAAATACCTCTATCACAATTATATATATTTTTTAATGTTTGTGATCTTAAATAAGTATTTGAATTTATTTGTTAAAATTATATTTACATATATTTTACTTCATTTTCGAATTAGTTTTAAAGGTTATTAATTAATTGAATATTTATAAAAATGCAATTTTAAATAAAAAATAGATATAATGTAAAAATTGTTTAAATGATATAATGAAAATAATTGTTTGTTTATTTTCATGCGGTGAGCTAATTAATTAATTATTAATTTATTCTATTGAAACTTTTATTTTCTGGAATGAGTATAGAAGGTTATTAATAAATTAAATTTTCAGAAATGAAAGTTCCTTTTTTATTATTTTAACTAATTTACGTTTTAAGATAATTAACCAATTATTAACTGATTAATTTTTTTCACAATATTAAATTAGGTAAAGATTGAATTTTAATTGTTCTAAATTAAGTAATATATCTGTTACAATTATATAATTTTTCTAAATGTTTGTAATGTTGTTAAATAAGGATCTGAATTTAATTTCTAAAATTATATATACATATGTCTTCATTTTTTTTTAAATTAGTCTAAAAGCTCAATAATAATTTAAGTTTTCAGACCTGAAATTTCAAGTTCAAAAAAATATATTGCATGATGTAAAAATTATTTGAATGCTTCAATGGAAATAATTGTTTGGTGATTTTCATGCTGTGAACTGATTAATTAATTATTCACTGATTCCATTAAAACTTGCATTTTCTGGAATTAGTTTAAAAGCTTATTAATAAATCAAATTTTTTAAAATGCAAGTTTAAATTAGAAAAAAAAGTTAAAATTATTTGTATGTTATAATAAAAATTATAGTCTAATGCTCTTTTTCAAATAAGTAACATAAATTGATTATAAAATTTGAGGTTATATAAATAAATATTAAATATAATTTGTATGATGAAACTTGAAATATATTTAAAATACCCCTATTTCAATTATATAATTTTTTAAATGTGTCTAATGTTGTAAATTGTATATATGAATTTAATTTTTAAAATTATTTATAAATTTGTTTTAATTAGTTTTTAAATTAATATAAAAGGTTATAATAAATCAAGTTTTTAGAAATAAAAGTAAAAATTTAAAAATTGTCAAGTGAAAATTATTTGAATGTTTGAATGGAAATAAAAGATTAATGTTTAAATGAGTATGTAAATTCAATATTGAAAATTACGGCTACATATTATTATTTAATTTGTTTAAAAAAAAATGATTCTCAACCAAAAAAAACACCAAATTCTCAACTAAAGAGATGAAAAACGTATCTTTAGATCACGCACGTGCACTTTCAGAATTAATAATAATAAATGTTGTCAATTTAAACAGTTGTGCAAACGGTAGAAAAAGATGTAAAAAATAATCGTCTGTTTACGTAACTTTTTATTTAAAACTTTTAAATATTAAAAAAAAATATGTGAAGTTTTTAATATAATAATATTCATTCGTAAATTCATTCAGGGGTTTTAAGAAAAAAATTCTGGAATCATAGCATTTAGAAAATTATACAAAAAAACGAAAATGAACATTTTAATCCAAACAATGCACGATATGAAAAAGTGCCAGAAAAAAAACTTTTTATTTTGAGCAAGAAATAATAAAAAATAACAAATTTCTTTTGTTGGTTAAACTACAAGATACCGAAAAATATAAATTAACAAAAATTATGTATCTAAAAAAGATCTACAAATTTTTTAGGAAAAATTAAATTATTTGAAAAACGACTCAAGGGACGAAAGAAAAATGATTTAACAGAAAGTGTGCGATCAATAAAGATCTACAAATTTGTTATTAGCTAATTTTGGATAGCAAATGTAGTTATGCTTTTTTTCGTACAAAACTACAATAAAAATAAAAAAAAAAGAATTTTTATACAAATGACACAAGATACGAAAAAAATAAATAGACAGAAATTATTAATCCAGGAAAGATCTACAAAATTTATCGTTTGTTATTTTTTGACAGGGCGCGCAGTTTTTGATCTAATTATCAAAAATAACCTTGACAATCCAAAAATTAAATTTTTAGAAAAACGGCGCATGAGACCAAAAAAAAAAAAATAATCAAAGAGTGTGCGTTTAAAAAAGATCTACAAATTTGTTATCTAACACTTTTTGATAGGAACCGTAATTTTTTTTTTCGTGAAAAACTGCATTAGCAATAGAAAAATTGAATTTTTAGACAAACAACACCAGATACGAAAAAAATAATTACACAAAATTTATTTTCATAAAAAAAAGATCCAAAGTTTTTATTAATTATTTTTTGATAGGATGCATAATTATTATTTTAGTCGTAAAAAATAAGATTAACAATGAAAAAATTAAATTTTTGAAAAAAACGACACAAAGGACGATAAAAAATGAATAAACAAAAAAAGATCTACAAATTTGTTAGCTAACACTTTTTTATAGGGCGCGTAGTTTTTCTTTTGCTCGTAAAAAACAACATTAAAAATAGAAAAATTAATTTTTTAGACAAACGACTCTAGATAAAAAAAAATAAGTAGACAAAATTTTTTTACCCAAAAAAGAGCTACAAATTTCTCATGAATTATTTTTTGATAGTATGCGTAGTTTTTGTTTCAATCGTCGAAAGTAATATTAACAATGAAAAAATTAAATTTTTGAAAAAAGGGTGTGTGCAAAAAAGATTTACAAATTTTTTAGCGATCGCTTTTTGATAGGACGCACAGTTTTTCTTTTGTTTGTACGAAACTACATTGAAAATAAAAAAAATTGGATTTTTAGACAAACGACACAAGATACGAGGAAAATAAATAAACAAAATTTGTTTTCCCATGAAATAGCTACAAATTTTTTATTGATAATTTGCTAATAGGATGCGTGTTTCTTGCTCTAATCGTGAAAAATAACATTAAACATAGAAAAATTAAATTTTTGAAAAAACGACGCAGGGGACGAAAAAAGTGAATGAGCAAAAAGTGTGCGTTCAAAAAAAATCTACAACTTTATTATCTAACACTTTTTGATACAACGCATAGTTTTTATTTCATTCGTAAAAAAATGCAATTATAATAGAGAAACTGGATTTTTAGACAGACGACACAAGATACAAAAAAAATACATAAACAAAATTTGTTTTTTCAAAAAAGAGTTCCAAATTTTTTATTAATTATTTTTTAAAAGAACGCATAATTATTGTTTTAATCGTAAAAAATGAAATTAACACTAAAAAAATTATATTTTTGAAGAAACGACGCAAGGTACGAAAAAAAATGAATTAACAAAAAATGTGCGTGCAACAAAGATCTGAAAATTTTTCAGGTTTTTTTTTTTATAGGACGTGCAGTTTTTCTTTTTTTTTGTACGAACTACATTAAAAATAAAAAAATTGGATTTTTAGACAAACAACACAAGGTACGAAAAAAAATAAATTGACAAAATTTGTTTTTATATAAAACGCTTCACATTTTTAATAATTATTTTTTTAAGGATGCTTAATTATTGTTTTACTCGTAAAAAATAACATTAACACTAAATAAATTGAATTTTTGAAAAAACGACGCAAGGTACAAAAAAAATGAATTAACAAAAAGTGCGCGTTTAAAAAAGATGTAAACATTTTTTAACGATCACTTTTGAGTAGGACGCGTAGGTTTTCTTTTGCTCGTATGAAACTAAATTAAAAATAGGAAAATTGGATTTTTAGACAAACGACACAAAATACGAAAAAAATAAATGAATAAAATTTGTTTTCCTAAAAAAGTCTTAAATTTTTTATTAATTATTTTTTGATAAAATGCACAATTATTGTTTTTATCGTGAAAAATAACACTTACACTGAAAAAATTAAATTTTTGAAAAAACGACGCAGCGTACGAAAAAAATGAATTAACAAAAAGTGCGCGTTTAAAAAAGATCTGCAAATTTTTAAGCAATACTTTTGAATAGGACGCGTAGGTTTCCTTTTGCTCGTACGAAACTGCATTGAAAATGGAAAAATTGAATTTTTAGACAGACGACACAAAATACGAAAAAAATAAATAAACAAAATTTGTTTTTCCAAAAAAAAATCCCAAATCTTTTATTAATTAATTTTTAAAAGAATGCATAATTATTGTTTTAATCGCGAGAAATAACGTTAACAATGAAAAAATTTAATTTTTGGAAAAACAACGCAAGGCAAGAAAAAAATAAATTAACAAAAGATGTGCATGCAAAAATGATCTACAAATTTTTCAGCAATATCTTTTTGATAGGACGTACAGTTTTTTTTTTGTACAAACTACATGAAAAATAAAAAAATTTGGATTTGTAGACAAAAAACAAGATATGAAAAAAAAATTGACAAAATTTGTTTTTCAAAAAAAAGCTACAAATTTTTCATTAATTATTGTTTTGAGGATGCATAATTATTGTTTAATCGTAAAAAATGAAACTAACACTAAAAAAATTAAATTTTTGGAAAAACGACGCAAGGTAAGAAAAAAAAAGAATAAACAAAAAGTGTGCGTGCAAAAAAGATCTACACATTTTTTAGCGATCGCTTTTTGATAGGACGCGTAGTTTTTCTTTTTTTTTTGTACTAAACTACTTGAAAAGTAAAAAAATTGGATTTTTAGACAATCGAAACAAGATACGGAAAAAATAAATGGACAAAATTTGTTTTCCCAAAAAAAAACTACAAATTTTGAAATTATTATTTCTTTGATAGAATGCATAATTATTGTTTTAATCGTAAAAAATAACATTAACAATAGAAAAATTAAAATTTTGGAAAAACGAGCCAGGAACCAAAAAAAAAAAAAAATTAAAAAAAGTGTGCGTGCACAAAAGATCTACACAGTTTTTAGCGATCACTTTTTGATAGGACGCGTAGTTTTTCTTTTGTTTGTACTAAATTACTTGAAAAATAAAAAAATTGGATTTTTAGACAATCTAAACAAGATACGGAAGAAATAAATAGACAAAATTTGTTTTCCCAGAAAAGAGCTAAAAATTTTTAGTTAATTATTCCTTTGATTGGATGCATATTTATTTTAGTAATCGTAAAAAATTAAATTAACAATAAAAAAATTAAATTTTAAGAAAAACGACGTAAGTTACGAAAAAAATGAATATACAAAAAGTGTGCGTTCAACAAAGATTTACGAATTTTTTAGCGATTACTTTTTGATAGGACACGTAGGTGTTCGTTTTTTTTGTACAAAAAAAAAAAAAAACATTACAAATTGGAAAATTGGATTTTAAGACAAACGACACAAGATGCAGAAACAATTAATAGACAAAATTTGTTCTTTCAAAGAAGAGCTGCAAATTTTTTAAAATTATTTTTTGATAGGATGCATAATTATTTTTTTTAATCGTGAAAAATAACATTAGAAATGAAAAAATTAAATTTCTGGAAAAAAGACACAAGATACAAAAAAAATAAATGGACAAAATTCGTTTATCCCAGAAAGGGCTAAAAATTTATTGTTTATTATTTTTTGTTCATAGGATGCGCAGTTATCGTTCTAATCGTAGAAATAACATTAACAATAAAAAAATTAAATTTGTGGAAAAAAGACACAAGGTACGAAAAAAAATAAATTGACAGAAAGTGTGCGTTAAAAAAAAATCTACAAATTGTTTAGGGGTCACTTTTTGATAGGACGCGAAGTTTTTCTTTTGTTCGTACGAAACTGCTTCAATAATAGAAAAATTAAATTCTTAGAGAAGCGACACAAGATACAAAAAAAAAAAATTCAGACAAAACTTATTGACGCAAAAAAAAGCTACAAATTGATTTTCAATTATTTTCTGATAGTATGCGTAGTTTTTCTCCTAATCGTGAAAAATAATATTACACATGAAAAAGTTAAATTTTCGGAAAAATGACGCAAGGTACGAAAAAAAATAAGTCAACAAAAAGTGTGCGTTAAAAAAAGACGAACAAATTTCCTAGCGATCACTTTAAGATAGGACGCGAAGTTTTTTTTTTGTTTAGAAAAAACAACATTAAAAATAGAAAAATTGAGTTTTTAGAAAAACGACACAATATAAAAAAAAAAATTGACAGAATTTTTTATCAAAAAAAAAAAAAAAAATAGGTAAAAATTTGTTGTTAATTATTTTTTTTTTGCGACGCGCATTTTCCGTTCTAATTTTAAAAATATTATTAAAAATGGAACAATTGAATTTTTAGAAAAAAGAAGGATAAGACAAAGAAAAATGATTGAATAAAATGTGCGTTCAAAAAAATTTTACAAATTTGTTATTGGTCACTATTTGCTTGAATGCGTAGTTTTTCTTTTGTTCGTAAAATACTGCATTAAAAATAGAAAAATTGGATTTTTAGACAAACGACACGAGATAAAAAAAATAAATAAAGAGACAAAATTTGTTAACCCAAGAAAGAGCTGCAACTTTGTTATTAATAATTTGCTGATAGGATGCGTATTTTGTTCTAATCGTGAAAAATAATATTAAAAATAAAAATAAAATTTTTGAAAAAACGACACAAGAGACAAAAAAATGAATAAACAGAAAGTGTGCGTTTTGAAAAAATCCTAAAATTTGTTATCTAGTACTTTTTGATAGGACGCGGGGTTTTTTTTTGTTAATAGAAAACTACATTGAAAATAGAAAACTGAATTTTTAGACAAACGACACAATATACGAAAAAAAGTGTCCAAAATTGTTTACCCAAAAAAGATCCACAGATTTGTTATTAATTATTTTTTGATAGGATGCGTAGTTTTTGTTCTAATTATGGAAAATAACATCAACAATTATAAAATTAAATTTTTGGAAAAACGACGCAAGGTACGAAAAAAATAAATAACCAAAAAGTGTGCGTGCAAAAAAGATCTACAAATTTGTTAGCGATCACTTGTTGATAAGACAAGTGTTTTTTTTGGTTGAGTATCAAACTATTTTGTTGAAAATTCGTATTTTTAGGTGTAATTTTGCTGTTTTTATATTTTAAATTAAAATTATTCTGAGTTGAAATATAAACTTTTATATTATATTTGATAATTCACCTTTTTTGGTTTAAACTTTAATTATTTAGTAAAAAGTGAAACTACTTTCTTGGATAGAAAACTTTTTAAATAATGGTTCATTATTTTAGTTAAAAATCATCTTCTTTGAATTTATCCAATTTGTTCAAATTTTTTGGTCAAAATTAATTTTTTTAACTAAAAATTTAATTATTTCATGTTGGGTTGAAAATTTATCTTCTTTAACTTAGACTTTAAATATTTGGATGAAAATTCCTCTTATTTGTTTATAACTTAACTTTTTTGGTATGAAATTATTGTTATTATTGGTTCAAAATTTCTTAAAAATTCAAATTATTTGTTTGATGATTCTGATAATTTTATTACGAATTATTCTTTTTTGGTATAAAATTAACCTTCATGGTAAAAAATTTATACTTCTGGTAAAAAATTCACCTCTTGGATTCAAAATCAGTTTTTTGGTGGAAATATTCTTTACTAATAAAAATAACCAATGCAATTAAATTTTTTGTCAAAAATGTTTTTATGTATTGCTATTTAATGCAATTTTTTTATTGGAAATTCATCTGCTTAGTTGGAAATTGAACTATTTTGTTTAAAACATTTTTTTTTTCTAAAATAAAATTTGTACCTAGAACTTAAATATTCTCTGTTGTTTGAAAATTAATATTTTTTGTTTAAAATTTATCTCTTCTATTTAAAATTAATTCTTTCATTGAAAATTAATTTTTCTACTGAAAATTAAAGTATTGAATTTTTTTGTGGAAAATTTATTGTTTTGATAAAAATTTAGTCTTCCTGGTTTCATCTCGTCTGTTTAGTTACAAATGTAACTATTTCGTTGAAAATTATTTTATTTGGTTAAAAATTTATTTTTTACTGAAAATTTAACTCTTTTATTTTTGGTCAAAAATTTGTTTCTTTATGTCAACTATTAGTTCAAACATTTCTTTCAAAATTCGAAAACTTGTTTAAAAATTTATGTAAATAATTCATGTAAAATAATTATTTTTGTTTTAAAATTTTTCTTGTTAGTTAAGAACGTATTTCTTTATTCGAAAATTAGTTATTTTGAATTGAAAATTAACTTTTTCAACTAAAATTCAGTGTTAGGTAAAAATTAAACTATTTTGTTAAAAAATCGTCTTTTTGGGTAAAAAAGTAGTCTCGTTAGTTGACACTTTATCTTTCTGAATGAACAATCTCTTCGGGTTAAAAGTTTTATTGTTTTGTGAAAACTTAATTTTTTTTTAATTTAACAATTTGGTAAAAAATTAATCTATATAATTTAAAATAAACTTTTTTTGTAAATTTATATTTTCAGTCCGAAATCCAACGAATGTGCTAGATAATAAAACTTTTGCTTTAAAATTAAATTGTTTATTTAAAAATTAAACGATTTATTCGAAAACTAATTTATTGTGTTTGAAAATCGTTTTTTTACTATAATTATTTTTTTAGTCTAGAAATCTAGCTATTTCATTTTTGGTTGAAAATGTTTACTTTACGAGTTGAAAATTTAATTACTTGGTACAAAATTTTTGTATTTGGTTTAAAATTTGAATATTAGGGTAGAACATTAATCTTTTTTGTTCAGAATTTCTTTTTTTGTTTGAGGATTTAACAATTTTATTAGAAATTTATTTTTCTCTTTTGCATTCAACTATTTGATGATTTGTCTTGCTTCTTCTTTGAAATTTTTTTTTTTTAACTAAAAATTGAAGTATTCCATTTTTGGTTGTAAACCTCTCTTTTTTGGTTGAAAATTTAACTTATTCGTCGAAAAATTATGAATTTATTGAAAATTTGTCTCTTAATCATTTTGTTGCAAATTCGACTATTTTGTTAAAGTCAAAGGATTAGAAATTTATCTTGAATTGTAAAAAAGTCATCTATCTTAGTTGAAAATAACGTTTCTATCAAAAATTCATTTTTTCGGGTTGAAAATGTAACTACAAAATTCTTTTTGTCGATAATATATCCTTGTGAAATTTCCTTATCAGAAAGATCACAGCTGAAACATGTTGTAAATTTGGACGTGATTGCTATGTCTAATTTCGTTATCTCAAGGCTATTTCATCGACAAAATGACCTGATAACGCAGTTCCGATACCGGAAGAGAATTATCTCCAAATCGGTAATCATTTTCAGAAATTAGATAGGCAAGTGCGACTTGACTGAACGAAATCAATATTGAAATTTCAATTACACAAAGTAATCCCCAATTGTAATTAAAGTAATTCAGAGTAATCCTAAAATTCTAAAGTAACTAAATTGTAATCTAAAGTAATCCACTTATAGTCTGCAGTGATTCAAGTACAGTCGAACCTAATAATTGGTCCCTGGCTAGTTGCCTTCCGAGAATTGATGCCGCGCCGCGGACTAAGGTAAGAGGAGCCGCGGGGCCGAAAAGAAAGGTTCTTTTTAGTCAGTCAAGCGTAAAAAACAGGAGCGTGGAGATAAAACGCTTCACCTTGACTGACTAAATGGGTAACTACGTCACAACGTTGCTCCGAAGTTGAATCTTAAGCGGCAAGGGCGCACACGTTTGCATAGCGAATAAGCACAATAGCGGCTCGCGTCAACCAGCAGTAAGGCTCCGAAAGCAGCTAAAGCCGATCGGAACGATCAGATTATTTTGTGGTATGGTTGAGCAAATTAACTTCGGGCGATCGAATGTGCCTTTGTAGTACTTCTTTGACCTTGACTATGATGAGAGGGGCCGCGGGGCTAAATTGGAAGGTCGTTCGTAGACAGTCAAGCAGGAAAAACAGAAGCGTAGAGACAGAGCGCTTTACCTTATCGGACTAGCTGGGTAACTCTGTTACAACGCCACACCGCAGTTGACTATCAAGCGGCAAGGGCACGTGCATTTGCATAGCGAATGAGCATCATAGCGTTTTGCGTTGACGAGAAGTAAGTCTCCGAAGCCAGCTAAAGACCATTGGACTGATCAGATTATTTCGCGCAATGATTCAGAAAACTAATTTTGGGCGATCGAATGTGCCTTTGTAGTACCTTTTTGACCTTGACAACATTATTGTTACTGGACACGTCATCTCTTGTGTTTCTAAGCTCATTCAAGTTCATAGTCATAGTTTTGAATTGTTCGCGCTGCGCATGTCGTAGTTACCTAGCCTATCTTCTCTCTACGACGCACAGTGGGGTGAAATCGGAAAACGAGGTTCAAAATGACATTTAGAACGCAATTATGCACCGATTTTAG
>JAUELO010000331.1:495383-510150 GCA_032357855.1 Amphibolips quercusostensackenii
TAATTGTCCGATTGTAATAATGAAGGAGTCTATTATTTTGGCTCCATGGATCAACAATTTGTGTAGTGATGCTGGCATGAAATACTAATTGTATTTCCGAACGAGCAGGTTGGCCGTTTTAAGAGCATGCTTGTGGAATTTCTTGGTGTCAATGGCTCTACTAGATGCTAGGGCTTGTAAGACTATGTACATATACTTCAGGATTTCTTCGTCAAAACCAGTGATTTCGGAAATAATGTTATAATTTTTAAAGAATTTTCTGGCTGTATTCCCATCGCTGGAAGAACCAGCACCTTGTTTTAGAGTATTCACTATCAAGCCAAGTCGTTCACAAATTTCTTTCCTGACATACTCCTTTCTTGAATGGCGAACCTCCTTTTGCTCCTTGGTTTTGCATGCCCACACTTCAATGGGTAATCTATAACTGACGTTTAAAACGTATTCCATTTGGCGAATCCATTGATGTGAGACTTGCAACCCTAGTTTGTACGCTGCTTCATTTTCTGCTCTTTCTAACACTTTCCGTATATTATTCATCTCGCTTGGTTTCGACCCGCAAATTATACAATCAGCAGCAGAAGAAGAACCGGTGATATGTTGGCATACTGTTCGATCCATCATTGTCCCGATTAGTTCATGCTCCACATAATATGTCGTTTTATCAATTTCGATCTTGCTTTGCTTTAATCTTTTCATTTGCTTGTAAATGTTCGCGAATTGGAGTAAAATTTTCTCTTCAGATTCTTTGGCATACTCGAACATTATTGGCAAGCAATTTTCCGGTGAACAAGGTCGGGGGTTCTCCTAAATCATTGGAATTGACGGATCATACAGACATTGAAGGCAGAGAGGAACCAAAGACATCAAAAAAAGGCTTTCATCTGAATTTCCAGAATCTTCAAATCGCTGTTTATAAGGATTGAGTCCGGAAGTTCCATCACCAGCAAATTTTAATGTCATTTTCAAATGCCTCTTACTTTCAGATGGTTCAACATCTTCACGTTTCAACATTCCAGCAGCAGTATAATCCAAAAGGTCTTGTAGTTGAATAGTTGCTCCTGCTTCAGTGACTTTTATAGCAGAACTTCTTGGATAGCAATCGTTTTTTGTATCTACAATGCGGCTTTAAGGGGGTAGAATGGCTACATTTTTGTATTTCAAACGATTCCTTAAAAGTTATATTTGATTTTTGTAAGCTTCAAGTCCACAAAAAGTGCGAGAGCCTCATCATAAGTAAATGAGATTGGATTTTCATTCTGCAAATCCACCGTATTAATATCCGTTGCATCATTTAAGAGACCTTTGCTGACAATATTAATCGCAGTTTTGTTGTCCAATGTTCGTAAATTATCAAATAAATCAATTTCACCTCCTGACACGGACTCTTAAACTGCCTCAATTCTCTTTTTTTTCGTTTTATCAGATCATTTATTAAAACTTTTTGTTCTACGAAGAGTGGATGAGGATGTCACTGATAAAGAAAATTTCAAATTCAACCAAGTTTTATTTTGCAGGAGAAATTTTTCATTGCGCACCTTCTGATCACCTACACTGTTTGCCCATTTTTTCGTGAATGCTGGCATGAAATATCAGGAAAGTTTGATAAAAGCTAATTATCTCGAATTCTCAGGAAGATCGTACTCTTCCTGTAGATGATTCAATAAAACTTCTACAGTTTTAGAACTCAATGTTATCAGGACACTGCTCAATTCCTGATTTTTGAGTTTAAGAAACTCCATGATTGAAATATCCAAGAAAACTTCGTAAGAACAAAAAATAATAAGAACAAAAGAAGACAAAAGAATGAAAAAGGAAAAAGACACACATATACACAAGAAAATACAAGGAAATAAAGCAAACATTCATAAAAAAGAATGTCAAGGAATTAATTATAATTGTATTGGATGCGGGATTCAAGAAAGGTGAGAATACGATTTGACAAATTAATATAATGTCACTGTATTCGGACTATTGTAAGTGGTTGAGGAGATCTGAGATAATGTAACATGTATTAAAATACAATCGAAGTTTATTAGAGAAAATATATTAAAAAGTATTAGAAAATCTGAGTTGCTCGCTTGCTTGCCACAGCTCAAATGGTACAGTTGTCCGGGTTCTCCGCTACTCGCACTCGAGTCTTCCTGCTCGAAAGGGGGGAGAGCCCACACGAAGGCGAAGCCACCAATCAGACTACGAGCACGAACTGGATTTTTCCGGTTGAGTGCGAGCTTGAACTGGATTTTTCTGGTTAAGTGCGAGCTTGAACTGGATTTTTCCGGTTGAGTCTGAGCTCAAACTGGATTTTTTTGGACAAGCTGTGTATTTGTTTATTACATTTGTTCAAATAATCAACAATTGTTATCGGATGATCGAAAATAATGAATGGGGATAATCGTAAACAATGAATGGGTATTATCAATTAGTGATCTGCAGTTGATTTTGGGTGGAAAACGCTATTCATTCCATGACGAATAGAAAAGATAAGTAATTGTTTATGAAATTGTTTATAATAATGGCAGTTGTTATTATTCATCCAAATCCCCTAATGTTATTCGAAGATCAGTCATTAATAATCAAATACATCCAAAGAACGGAGTTTGGTGACGAAAAATAGCCGAATAATGCAATTATAAACTAAGATAGTTTGAAAAATTGCGAATTGTTATTATCATCAATATCTGAAGCCGAAAATTGTTTTCTTCGTTTGTTTATAATAATGATTGCTAATGAATGAATCCTCACGGGTATGACACACAAATTATTTTTGTTGATCAATTGAGGCAATTCAGTGAGAATCAAGGGACCATACACCGTAAAACCATATGAAACCAGTTTCATCCACTTATTTGTTTATAACAAATTAAGTACATCTTGTAATTTATCCTACAGTACTGGAAAAGTGTACTGGATAGTTCTTTTACTTATTCTGGGTATTTGCAAATGAATCTGAGTATTCTCTTGAAAATGGTACTCTTCAAAAGTTAAAAAAATTTTTCTTTTATTTTTGTGAAGAAATAAAAAAAATAGAGCCTCAATTTGAATATATGCTCTGGTAAGATCATGCTGATTTTCATTAGCTTTAGTTTTAAAAAAACCGTTTGAATCAGATGAAAAGTGTAGTTGGAAAATCAATTTGTCCAGAGTCGTGATTTTCGTCCTACTGTGTGGCGGCAACACCATCAGGTTGACGTAGAGACGTATAGAATAGGATGAGGTAGAAAAAGATAGACGTTGATAGATGTAGTATCGAATGAGATAGAATTAGGAAATTGAAAAAGATAGACGGAGATTTAGATTGAAGGACGTTAAAAAGATTGAGACAAACATATAGAGGATAGGATTATATAGAGTAGAAGGAATTGAATAAGATAGATGTGAATTTAGATTGAAAAAGAGACAGCAGAAGAAAGACATTGATAAATGTAGTATACAATAAGATAAAGGAGATTTAAAGAAATAGATGAGAATTTGAATTGACAAAGATAAAAAAAATTGACGTGAGTAGATAATGAATAGGATGAGGTAGAAAAGACGGTATTGAAAAAGATAAACGTGAATTTAGATTGACAAAGAAACGGAATGAGATACATTTTCTTTAGCTCTTTTTATCATACAGATTCAAAGTTATTTTCAAAGAAAGAATCTTTATCTTTGAACTTCCATATATAAAACGATTTTCCATCTCGCTTTCTTGAAAGAAATGGATTCAATAATAGCAGTCGTACTCAATCGTTTCTTTTTTTCTGAGTATATTTACATTAGTTTTATCTTTTTAAGGAACTGACAAATTATTAATATTCTATACCTTTGCACTAAAAATGTTGAGAATTAAAAAAAAAACGAATTTAAGGGAGAAGGGGAACTTAGATAATGTTTAGTAGGTTTCCTGATGATAAATTTTCACAAAGTTTGCGAATTTTCTAAAAGATGAGTTGCTCTGCAAAGGTACAGTTTAAAAATAACTTCATAATTTAGGAAATCCCTTTCATATTTCAGACTTCATACTCTTTCCCCTGTTCACCTATTTTCCTCTTATTTAAAGAATTATTTTATCCCCTGTTTTCCAGGAACTTCTCCTTTTATTCTTTTTTTCTAGTATCATATTTTTCATTTAAAACTGTTTAAAAATGCAACTATTTTGTCAAACAATTAGTTAGAAATTCATAAATTTTGTACAAGATTTACCTGTTTTGGTAGAAAATTAATTTTCTTGGTTAGAAAATCATATTCTTTGTTGAAAATTCATTAAATTTAATGTTGAACTCTTTTGTTGAGAATTTCTGTCTTTGGATGAAGACTCACCATTTTAGATAAAAATTGATCTCTTTGGTTAAAAATTCATCTATTTTGTTAACATTTTTTTTTAAATTTAAAAATAAAAATCTAACTATTTCATTTTTGGCTAAAAACTTATAATTTTTTGTTAAAAATTCAACTAATTGGTTACGAATTCCTGAATTTTGTTAAAGATTTTTTTTTTTTTTGGTAGAAAATTAATCTTTTTAGTTAACGAAAGATCTTTATAGTTGAAAAGTGATGTGGTTGAAAAGTGATGTTGTTGAATGTTGAACTCTTTTGTTAAAGATTCCTTTTTTTTTGCTGAAGATTCATTATATTTTTGGTTGAAAATGGACTTTTCATGATTGAAAATTCATCTTTTTTGTTGAATTTTTTTTTAAATTTAAATTTAAAACTAAAAATCTAACTATTTCATTTTTGGCTAAAAACTTATAATTTTTTGTTGGAAATTTAACTAATTGGTTACGAATTCCTAAATTTTGTTAAAGATTTGTCGTTTTTGGTAGAAAATTAATCTTTTTAGTTAACAAAAGATCTTTATAGTTGAAAAGTGATGTTGTTGAATGTTAAACTCTTTTGCTGAGGATTCCTTTTTTTTGCTGAAGATTCATTATATTTTTGGTTAAAAATTGGCTTTTTATGATTTAAATTCAACTATTTGGTGGAAAATTCACGTACTTTATTAAAAAATCGTCTTTTGGGCAGAAAATTAATCTTTATAGTTAAAACATCATCTATTTGGTTGAAAATTCATTTGGTTAAATGTTAAACGCTTTTGTTGAAAATTCATCTCTTCGGTAGACATTTTAAGTATTTTGTTGAAAAATTTTTTTTTTTAAACTAATTTTTTTACTAAAAACGCAAGTCATTTTTGGGTTAAAAATTAATCCGTTTTGGTTGAAGTTTAATTATACTGTTTCTGAGTTAAAATTAAAATAGGTTTTTGTTAAAATATATGAAAATGTAATTCTTTCCTTTTTGGTAGAAAACTTATGCTTTACAAGTTGAAAATTCAACTATTTGGTATAAAATTAATGTATTTTGTTAAAAATATGCCTCTTTGAGTAGAGAATTAATTTTGTTTGTTGAAAACTCATCGTTTTATTTAAAGATTCAACTATTTTGGGAAAAATGCATCTTCTTTTTGTTAAATTCAAATAGGTTAAGATTTTTAAAAAATAATTTTTTTCACTAAAAATTTACCGATTTCATTTTTCGTTAAAATTTTATCTTTCTTAATCGAAAATCCGACTATTTGGTTTTAAAAAATTTGTCTTTTACAAGTGAAAAAATAAACAATTCTAAACCGAATAGTTGACTTTTTACACAAAAAAGACATTTTTCAACCAAAACTGGAATAGTTTAATTTTCAGCGAAAACATTTTTTTTTGAACAAAAAAAAATAGTAATAATAGACTTTTAGTGATATAATTTAATTTTCAATTAAAAACATGCATTTTTAACAAACAAGTTTAACCTTAAGCCTGTAAGATGAATCTCTATACAAAAAATTAATTTTTCACCAAAATAAACAAATTGTAAAATAAAAAACATAAATATTCAACGAAAAGTGGAAGTTAAATTTTTGGTTAAAAAAATTATTTCTCAACCAAAAAAAAACGATTTTTCAAAAAAATAATTAATTTTCTAAACAAAGATGTGAATGTTTAACCCAAAAGATGAATTTTTAACGAAAAATATGATAGTTGATATTTCAATCAAAAAATATTTGTTTTTCCGACCCCTCTAAAAATGCCCCTTTAGGTGACTGCTTAGCCATATTGAAGTTGCCAATTTCAGTCCGATGACCGTCAGCGGTCGTGAAAAATTTTTTGATTATCAAAAGCTGCCATTTGGAAAATGGCCAAAATCCCGAGTGAGAAAAAATACCGAAAAAATAATTCCCGACAATTCGGATTTCCGAAAAATTCAAATACAGAATTTTTTTAATTAATGTGCATAAAAATAAACATAGCTCATTTTTAATAAATCCAATCTCGACATCGCATTTTCAGAGGGAGCCGAAAATAAATATTGTGTCAATCAAGGTGTAAAATATGTTTTACCTCGTTTGCGCCTTTGATGCACAATATACTATTCATCTTAGGGACCGTACTCAAATTACGTAACAGCTCAGGGGTGTAGGGGTCGAGACATTTTGTTACGATTTGGTACGGAAGGGGAGAGGGGGTCCTTCACTCATGTACGTAATTTTTAAAAATTCGGAAAAACTTTCTCCTAAAGATTATCTTTTTAGCTATAAATTTTATTACTTGTTTGAAAATTTACCAATTTTTTTAAAAAGACATAATTGTTTTTGCAAATTCAATTGTTTTTTGTAAATTCGTCTTTTTAGGTTAAAAATTGAACTCTTCTCGTAAAACAATAACCTTCTGTTTGAAATCCATATTTTGTTGCTGATAACTCAAATGAAATCTTTTTTGAACGAAAAATATATTCGCTTTAAAAATTCGTCTTTTTGATTTAAAAGATAATCTTTTTTCAGTAGAAATACTGCATCTTTCTTGGATAAAAATGCAACTGTTTTGTTGAAAATTCAACTATTTTCTAAAAAATTTACTTTTTGTATAAAATTCGTATTTTCCTGCTGCGAAGTTAATAAATTGGATAAAAATTTAACTCTTTTTTAGAAAATTTGTCTTTTTGATTTAAAAATTCACACGCTTTAGTAGAATTTTCCTTTTCCTTGTACAAAAATGCAACTGTTTGATTAAAAGTTTAACAATCTTGTTTAAAAGTCACTCTTTTTGGTTAAAAATTCGACTATTTAGCAGAAAA
The DNA here is from genome assembly GCA_032357855.1 of Amphibolips quercusostensackenii. NCBI lineage: Eukaryota > Metazoa > Arthropoda > Insecta > Hymenoptera > Cynipidae > Amphibolips > Amphibolips quercusostensackenii. Next base: position 502,482 of record JAUELO010000331.1, read on the forward strand.
TTAACTTATTGTTCACAATTTTTATTTGGTTGTTGTGAAGTGAACTGGAATCTTCTTTAGATGAAAATTTAACTCATTTTTCAAAGCTTTTTTTTTATTTATCTTGGAAGAAATTTTATCTTTCTTGAATAAAAATGCAACTGTTTGGTTGAAAATTTAACTCTTTTTTGGAAATTTGTAATTCTGATTTGAAAATTCACCTGCTTTAGCAAAAATTACATCTTTCTTAAATAAAAATGCAACTGTTTGGTTGGACATTGAACAATTTTGTTAAAAAATCATACTATTGGTTGAAAATTCTGCTGTTGTGTTAAAAATTTAACTATAATGTAGAAAATTTACTTTTTTGTTAAATTTAATATCTTGGTGTTGAAAAAAAAAACTGAAATCTTTTCGGGATGAAAATTCAACTATTTTTTTTAATTTATTTATTTTGTGTTTAAAATTAACAATTCATCTGCTGTAAGAAAATTTACTTTTTGTTTAAAATTTATATTTTGGTGTTAAAAAATTAAGTGAAATCTTTTCTGGGTGAAAGTTCAACTATTAAAAAAAATTTTTTCTTTCAATCAAAATTCATCTGTTTTAAGAGAAGTTAAATATTTTTTGAATAAAAATGCAACTATTAGATAGAAAATTTAACAATTTTGTTGAAAAGTCATCCTTTTTGGGTAAAAATTTGTCTTCTTGGATTGAAAATTCGTCTTTTTGGATTGAAAATTCAATTTTTTTCGCAAAAACTTATTTCTTGGTTGAAAATTCATATTTTGATGGCAAAAAATCAACTAAAATCTTTTTTAACAGAAAATCCATTTTTTTGAATTAATCTTTTTGATTTGAAAATTCATCTGCTTTGGTAAAAATCTTTTTAAAAATGAAAATGCAACTTTTTGTTAAAAAATTATTTTTCTTTGCTTGAGTATTCAACTATTTTGTTTATATTATTATATTATGCATATTTTTAGTTGAAAACTCATTTCTTTGGTTGTGTGTTTAACTATTTTGTTGAAAATTAATCTTTTTAAATTAAAAATTCAACTACTACTACTACTAAAAATGTAACTTTTTCATTTTTTAAAGATTCATTTTGTTTTAGTTGAAAACTCTTTTTTTTTTGGTAAAAAAAAACTTTGGTTTAAAGTTTCATTTTTTTTGGGTGAAAGTGGAACTATTAGATAAAGAATTCGACAATTTTGTTAAAAAGTCTCGAAGAGGGCCTATAATCTGTTACGTAATTCAAGTATGACCCATACTTAGTTGAATGCACTCAAATAAAGAGAAGAAATTTTCAACAAAGTAGTTGAATGGTCAACAAGAAAATCAACAGTTAAGCAAAAAGTTGCATTTTTAAAAGAAAAATATTACATTTCTAACAGAAGAGATAAACCTTAAAATGAAGAGACAAATTTTCAACAAAGAAAGATTTTTCAGACAAAATGGAATGAAAGATGATTTTATAACAAAATTGTCATAGTTTAAACAGAACAATTAAGTTTTTAATTCGAATAATACCTCGTTCGACCAAAAAATATGAATCCGAAACTATAAATATAATAGCAGACCTTTTAACATAAGGAATTAACTTTTAACCACAAATAGTTGATTTTTTTAAACAAAAAGAAAAAAATCTCTACCAGTAGATTTGAATTCTCATCTATATTAGATAAATTTTATTTATAAAAAATTATTTTCCTACCAAAAATGCGAATTTTCCACACAATAGTTAAATTACAAAAAAAATTTCGAACTAGGGTATTCAACTTTTAATACAGAGGTTGAATTTTCAACTAAATGGTTAAATTTTCACCCAAAATATTTAAATTTTAAACAAAAAATAGATAAGTTAATTTATTAGTTATTTTATTAATATTAAACAAAATAAAAATAAAATAAATTGTAACAAAAGAGTTACACTTTTAGCCAAAGAGACGAATTTTTAAACTAAAATTATGAATCTTTACAAAAAAATTGTCTTTATCAATAGTTGATTTTTGACCAAAAAATATTTTAAATTTAGATGAAAAACAAATGAATTATACCAACAAAGACGAATTTTTAACTAATAAGTTAAATTTTAAATAAAAGCGGTGATTTTCAACCAAGTATTTGAATCCTTAACCTAAAAAGGATAATTTTCTGCGAAATAGTTTCTATTTAGACAGAAAGCACGATTTTCTAAGAAAATGGTTGGTTTTCCAGCCAAATAACATTTTAAGCCAAGAAGGATAAATTGACAAACAATAACAAAATATTAAACTTCTAATAGAAAAAATTAACATCCTGCCAAAAATAGTTGGATTTTCAACCAAAGGTGAATTTTCAACTAAAATTGTGAATCTTCAACTGAAATAGTTCAAGTTTTAGTCAACCGAAACTTAATAATTTCTCATTTCGAAATTTAGTTTCGAAATTTAAATGTGCTTTCCTACCGATAGAAATCTCCGAATATTCACTGAAGATTTTCAGGCTCTGTGTAGCTGCAGAGAAGATTCTCCGCAGGTACTCAGGTACATGTTCGTGATTCAGACGTGCTTACGCAAATAGAGACCCTGATTAAGATGGGTGGAGTCCTTGGGCTTATTTATTTTTTAAGCTGCGGGGGTAATAACAGAGGCCAAATTTAAGAGCTTAAAAAAAAACTTTTGTTTTCTATTTTAAAATAAGGGACTTGACATTTACAAAATCAAAATCTACGAATCTAGGCGATTACAAATATATAAAATGTGGCTGGATAAGCTCAAAATATATCACGTTTTGTAAGTATCTCATAAACTATGCGAAGTACGTAAAAACAGATATCATTCTTAGATTGAACGTCAAGACATTACTGTACACATACAAATATGTAAATAAATGATCTGTCACAAATAAATATATGCACGTAAATAAATGAACAAAAAGTTGCAGTGTAAAGAAGGATTAGTTTTATGAAGACTTTATGACAGCCAAACCTTTCTTAATTGCTTTTCGTGTTTCGGAATCCTCAGGGTTGGACGGCCATAAATCAAAACATAAAAAAGGACTTAAATCTTTTAGGGAATATCTAGAGACAAAATCATTCAAATAGAGACTGATAATTCACTGGAATTTGTATGACACGGCCTGACATTTTCGCCTAAGACGTTCCTGAGATTTCCTTTCGGTAGGGCAAAAAAGGTTCTCGAATAGAAATTATGTATAGCTTATGAAAATCTTATAATTGAATGCAAGATGTACATGAAGCAAAATGATTTTCAAACTTTTGAGGAATTAGAAGACCTAAGGTAAAAAATGGAAGACTGAGCTTGCCAAATCAAAAATTCGAGGGTAAGTGCTAAAAATAGCAGAATCTAAAATTGATGATAAAAACGAACAAAAACATCATAACGGTAACGCGGATAAAAATAATTCCGAGAGTAATATAGAAGATTCAAGGAAAAATGAAAAAGGTCAAAAGGAGAACCAAAACGGAAACTGTAATCAAAATAATCACATTTAAAAACCATACAAATATCGATTCCCATTTTCACTATTTGGATTTTCAGTACTATCTTTTCGAAACCAATTTCAACACAATTTCAAACCTAACTTCAGACGTAGATTTCAAAACAATAGATCAAGATATCCAATCAACTCTCATAACAAAATGTTACCAATGCTTAATCAAATAACATTAGGCTTTATTTAAGATCAAAGTAACCCAATGATCGAAGTCCTAACAGAAAAAGCGGAAAATGACTTAAGAAATAACAACATTAAACAGAATTCCTCAAGAAAAAATTACTAGAATAAAAATAAAATAAAAATTAATTTTCCGAAATTAAATATTTATGTTCTTACCCATTTAAACTTCTACTTTCAAAAGGTATAACGTAGTTTTTACCGCTAATTGTTTGTATTCATACGGCTTCTATTTCTGAATCACCAGCATCGGTTTCAAGTTGAAATGAATTTTCCAACCAAGGGCATGCTAAAATTGGTGCTGCTGTTGGTAATAATTTAATGATCGTAAATACCTGCTCCTGTTTGTCTGTCTATTCCCACTTTACTTCTTCAATAGTTTTTTTAAAGATTCTGTAATGTCTGCAAATTTCGAAATATATTTCATATACCATGATGCCATTCCTATTAATCTTGTTATTTGTTTTACTGTGTTTTGTCTTGCAAAATCTAAAATATGTTAAATTTTATCATCTTCTATCTGTACAGATTCCCTTTTAATAAATTTGAATCATCAGTATTTTCTCTCAGAACATACCGATTTATATTTGTTTGAACCTGTTGTTAAACTTCCACATTTGATTTTATCTAAGACGATTTCTAAATACAGTCAAACCTGAATTTCACGCCCTATGATTGGACCCTTCTTGGAATCGACGCCGCGCCGCAGTTTCAGGTAGGAGGGGCCTGAAACCTCTTTTCAATAATTACGTTACGTGTTTGTTGGTTGAAAGTAAAAGTCGATAAAGATGGAGGTTCGAAAAATTTCCTGCTGCAAAAACAGCTTGCCTAACCTAAATAACGACTAAAGGCCTTCTCATACCTTGCTACAGAAAGTTTACAAGAGCGAAAGAGATAGAAAATGGTCCTAAGGTCTCATAAGGATTTTTTGCAGGCAGGCTGCTAGTAGATTCATAAAATGTCCATAATCACAACGATGACAAAGACAATAGATTGTTCTCCCATGAATTCCACCAATAGACACTAACTACACTGCGATTCATGATCGTGGTTGCTTGCTTTATTGAAAACGAGCAGTTTCGCTCTTACAAAATTCTAATGGCTTTTTCGTGATTGTCCATATCTTACGTTATTCGTCAGAATAATTTTTGAAAATCTAAAGTACAAGAAGTTGAAAGGTTGAAAGTTCAATTGAACTTTGTTAAATTAGACATGTAAATATCATAAAAATGGTTGAATATAATGAGAAAATACGAAAGTATAGTACGGAATAGTAACCAAATCCATGGGCTAAAGGCATGTAAATTGAAAATACTACACCTATTATTGATATAACTACTGATGTAGAAAAGTAGAAATAAGCTTTTTGCCTCTTTGCCCAGATAAAGTTGATTAATTGAATTATTAGCAATTAGCATACAAGTTAATACAAATGACAAACTCGTGTCGCTAAGTAAGTGTCATCCACCAAATGCCAAGCTATCAAATGATATTTAGAAAAATGATATAATACTAATTGGTTTATCTTGATTCGCCTCTTACTACCTAAAAAATATTTAATTTCGTAGCATTGATTACAGAAAATAAGAAAACTGATTTTTGAGGTTAGGGCTTGAATCTACTAGTCTTTTCAAATATAACCTATTCAATTTAAAACATATTTTATTTATGAATATAATTTGAAATTTTTTTAAAATAAGATGGTTAGAAAATAGAAATGTTTCCGATGGAGATTCTTTTAATGAGGATTACTGTAAGTTATGCCTAAAATCTTTGTGGTCTCACGCTACAGATTTAGGTAAGCATTCGAAAGAATAAAGATATGCTCATTGCTGAATACATAGGACATCATTCAGCGGTGCGAGGCATCGATGATATTTGCGATATTATACGTGATCACGGCAAAGGTAGTAGTTTTGAAAATTTCTAAATGCGTCATACTAAATGTCGGCATAGAATTAAACACGTTGTAACACCGAGCATGCTTACGCAATTAGTCAATGATATTGGTGATTCGAACTATTCTATCACTGCTGATGAATCGACTGATAATTCAGTTTTGAAATATATATGCTTATGCATCAAGTACTTTAGCAAGAGTAAAAATACTTTTGTAACCGATTATCTTGGTATAATAGCAGTTGAATGTGCCATAGCAGACTCGTTATACGAAGGTGTACACAAGTTTCTAGCAGAAATACCTGTAGGCCTTTCAGAGTCGAATATAATTGGAATCGGGACTGATGGCGGAAGCAATTTGCGCGGGAAAAACCATTTTTTGTACGCGTTATTAAGAAATACGAATCCTAAATTGCAATCGATTAGATGCGTTTGTCACTCGTTAGATAAAGGTCCTTCAAAAGCATCAGAAGAATTTCCTGCGACTGTTGACTTTTAAGTAAGGAAAGTTTATAATTGGTTTGTTTAATCTGCTAAACGCCGAGTATCTTACAAAGAATCGCCGAAAACTTTAAACGCACTTGATTTTTTAAAATCGGCAAAAGAAGAAGACGAATAGAAAAAATTAATTAATTTATTCGTCCAGCTTTCAGATACGAGGTGGTTAGCGCGATGAAACTGTGTTGTTAGAGTAATAGAAAACTGGGTCGAACTAAAGACTTATTTTTACTTCGTAATTCATAAAGAAAAATGTTTTTTGCGCGACTATTGTATGATATGTTACATGACAATACAAATTATGTTTATCTAAAATTGTTTACACCTAATTTAATTGAAGTGCAAAGAGTTAACCTCTTGTTTCAAAGAGATGAAGTAAATTTATGCCTATTGTACGACGATTTGAGTGGTTCGGTTATGTTTTTTGCGAGAAATATTTTAAAACAGTCTTTCTGCGATAGCAGTATTTATACTGTACAAAAAGCATTCGATAATGATTTGGCTTATCGATCGGTTCTGGAAATAGATTTTGGCACAGAATTTCAGCAAGCTTTAGAAGCTTGTCTAGTCACAGAATTACAAAATAGCAAAGTTAAGGGACGCAATTTTAAGTATCTAAAACGATTATGTATAGAACTGGCAGAGCGAGTACTCACTTCAATGACTAAAGCAGTTTCAAGGTTCGAGTCAACTATTACTGAGCGCGCGCTCAAATCAAGTGCAACTGAAGTTTGAAAACCTTCCGTTTCTCAAAGAATTTTCAGAAAGGGAGAAATTAGAGAACAATGGAGGTGCAATGGGCGAAGTTACCTTCGATATATTGGAAACTTGTGTGTAAGGGAACAACTCCCAAGCGATGTCACGAGTTTTGGCCAGCAGTATTCACATACAAGTATGAGGACGCGGGTGGTACTCCCGTATTTCGCGATCTTGCACTGTATGTGCTAAGGGTATTATCGTTACAAACGAGTAATGCGATTGTCAAAAAAGTGTTCTCCATAATAAACTGAGTAAAAACAAAAGCCAGAAAACGTATGCTTATGTATTCATAAGATGCAATATCGCAATAAACCCTGAAGATCATACCTTTGCAGTTATGGGCGACCTCGATCTCGAATATGCATGCATAAATCTAACTGATGTCGACGTTGAAAACAAAAATGTACTAAATATAGTAACTAATCGACTAATATTACTTTTTAGAGTCGTCGCCAATGATCTCTAACTTCCGTTTTTATATACTGATGTTTCAAAATAAAATTTTATTTATAAATTTGAATAGTAAAAAAAAAATAGTCTTAGAAATTTTAATTCAGTCTAGGCTATTTGAGATTTATGTTGAAGGTGACATGTTAAATTAATTAAAAATATTTAATAATTTTCATTTTTTATTTTTTCGTTACTGTAAACAACCATTGATTTCAAATTTAGCGCTGTTTGGCGACTTTTGGGCGAAATTTATATTAATGGTTGGCGGCTTCTAGCGATTTTTATTTTCTAAAGTTTGGCGATTTCTAGAGATTTTCATTATCAAGAATGGCAACTTTGGCCGCCATTTTATTGGCATCCCTGTTCCAGTGGCTTATGCAAGCGATAGACAGAGGTGATTGAG
>JAUELO010000331.1:575001-585149 GCA_032357855.1 Amphibolips quercusostensackenii
TATACTGTATCATACTGCATCATATTGTATCGTACTGTATAATATAGTGTAATAGTATATAATATTGTACAATACTTAATTATATAATGACAGGTTGTATATCATATTTATTGTATTGCATCTTATTGTATCACTTGCATCACATATTGCATAATATTGTATTAAGATGTACCATATTCTATTATATCATATGATATTCTATCATACTATATTCATACTGCATCACATCACATCATATTGCATATTATATCGTATCACATTGTGTCATATATTGTGATAGTGTATCGTACTGTAACATATTATGCCATACTCTATCATATTGAATTATACTGCATCATATTGTGATATACTGTATCATACTGCATCATATTGTATCGTACTGTATAATATAGTGTAATAGTATATAATATTGTACAATACTTTATTATATAATGACAGGTTGTATATCATATTTATTGTATTGCATCTTATTGTATCATTTTGCATCGTATACTGCATCATATTGTATAAGGATGTACCATATTGTATTATAGCATACGATATTTTATCAAACTATATCATATTGCATCATATCACATTATATTGCATATTATATCGTGTCACATTGTGTCATATAGTGTGATACTGTATCGTACTGTAACATATTACGCCACACTCTATCATATTGAATTATATTGCATTATATTCTATGATATTGAATCATACTGTAACATGTTGTGTCATACTGTATCATATTGTGTGATAGTGTATCGTACTGTAACAAATTATGCCACACTTTATCATACTGAATTATATTGTATGATATTGTATCATACTGCATCATATTGTATCATACTGTATCATATAGTGTAATAGTATATAATATTGTACAATACATTATTATATAATGACAGGTTGTATATCATATTTATTGAATTGCATCTTATTGTATCATTTTGCATCTTATATTGTACCACATTGTATAAAGATGTACCATACTGTATCATATCATGATATTCTATCATACTATATCATACTGCATCATATCACATCATATTGCATATTATATTGTATCACATTGTGTCATATACTGTGATAGTGTATCGTACTGCAACATATTATGCCACACACTATCATATTGAATTATATTGCATTATATTGTATGATTTTGTATCATATTGTATGAGAGAGTGGGGGAGGAGGGAGAGAACGAAAGAGAGAAGAGAGAAAGAGATGTGAAGAAGAGATAGAGGAGAGGAAGCGTCACCCGTGAAGTGTTAGCGTTACCGTTACCGTTACCCGTATTTCCCCTCAAATCCTGTTAGTTTTGCAAGTTCACACCATGCCATAATAAGTTATCACTTCAAAACTCTTACCCAGTAAAGGTGTCGTATTTGTCGATGGTTTCGTAAGTACTTTCGGCAGCTCTCGCCCAACTATCAGGGCAATGTTCACGCTTCGAACCACCAATCACCAGGATGTTTTTCTTAGCACAAAGTCTGGGCTGCGCATGTAAGGGTACGAGGCACCCTTTGTTGGAAACCAAGTCTTTCTGAATCGACCGCAAAGCCACAATGAGACTGGCATCGACGCAGTCTTGAATTATTTGCTCTAGACGAGCTATAGAACAAAGGCGCAGCCTTATTAGACCTAATATTTCAAAAACGTAACACCTTCTAGCAGGTATGTCGTGTGTGATCCAACTGTACGCTGCTTGGAAGACCTGAAATTAATTCAAACGAAAGTGGTGTTAACAAATCTATCGAAAATATCGAACACATTGTTGTCGAAAACCTGATTAGCTTTTTAGAACTTGAAGTTATTTCATCCTATCCCACTATTATCAAATCAATTAAATTATGACCTTATATGTTTTTTAAATATTATTTTACTATTACTTTCAATCAAATTATTACTGCTGTCGAAAGCCGCGTTCAGATGACGCTGCTGTCCGTTATTCCCGTTTAAAGAAAAAGACTAAAAACTTCAGGTTTATAAAAAATTTAAGGTTATCTAAATAATATATTCAATAACAAAAATAATAATAATCAATGGAACAAAGGTGCCCAGCACTTTGATATAAAAAATGTAATGTGTAGATTTTTAAAGATTTCTAAAAAAATACTTTTTTAAAGAATTTTTTAATGTTTCAAGAGAATGAAAACATTCCTTAAAATTCTTGAGAAAATGTACACAAATTTTTTTTTGCAAAATAAATTTTTCAAAGATTTGACAAAGATTTCAATACATTTTAAATTATTTTCTAAAATCTCGAAAAAGAATATAGACGATTTTAAAGCCAAATTTTTCAATGAACAAGATTACAAAGTTTTATAAAAAATCCAATCAAGTTTAAGAGACATTTAAAAATTTTAAGAAGATTCAAAATTAATTTAAAACTTGAAAACATTTTTAGAAAGTTAGAAAAAAGTGCATTTTTAAATATTTAAATATAAAAATTTTGAAGAATTTTAACGATTTTGAAATCTTTCAAGATAATAAAAAATGTCTTAAGATTCCTGGGAAAATTTATACTGATTTTTTTTTTTATTTCAAAAATAAATTTTAAGAGAAAATTGACAAAGATTTAAGAACATTTTAAATTATTTTCTAAAAATTCAAAAAGAATGTGGACGATTTTAAATCAAAATTTTTTAATTAGAATGATTACAAAGTTTTATAAAAAATTCGCGTCAGTTTAAGAAACATTTTGAAGTTTTAAAAAGATTCTAAATTAATTTAAAAGTTGAAAACATTTTAAAAAGGTTTTAAAAAATATGCATTTTTAAATATTTAAAAATAAAAATTTTGAGGCTTCCTAAAGGTTTTGAAAAGTTTCGCGATAGTAATGGAATTTTCTTAAAATGTATGGGAAAATTAAAACTGATTTTTTATTTTGCAAATTAATTTAAAGAGAATATTTAATGAGATTTCAAAATATTTCTAAAATTTTCATAACAGAATCTGAAAAATTTTAAGTCAATTTTTTTAATTTTTCAGCATTTTAAGACAAATTTGAGAAAATTTCGAATCATTTAAAAATATATTTAGAAGGTTTGAAAGTTTTGAAAATGGTTTAAAAATAATTTTAAGTTTAAAAAGATTTGCAAACATTTTTAACAAAATGATTCCTGAGAAAATTTTTTAAATTCGGAAAAATTAATTTTGAAAGGAAATTTAAAAAGGTATCAAAGCTTTCAAAAGATTTCTACAAATTTTAAAAATACCTAGATTTAAGGGCAATTTTTTTAATTTTGAAACATTTTTCAAAATTTTAAAAATAATTCGAGTAATTTTAAAAGATATTCATCTTTCAAACTTCTAAAAGTCCCAAATATTTTTTTAACTAATTAGAATTTTTTCTACAATTATGCGAAACTTGGAAGAATTATACTTTTTCAACATACTTGAAATCCTCCAGAAAAATTTTGAATTTTCTCAAGAATCTTAGGAGAATTGTATAATTATTTGACGTTAAAAACAAATAAACTTGAAATATAAATGTTTATTCGAAATTTGTATTCTGTATTCAAAATTATTTATCCCCTAAAATAATAATTTGGGTAAAAATTTTTTTTCTTTCAAATGATTTCCAAAAATTTCGGGAAAGGATGTAAAAGAGTTTAAAACCAAATTTTCCAATTATGCAATATTAAGAATTTTTAGAAAAAAAACATAAGTTTCGGAAATATTTAAAAGTTTTGAAAAGATACAAAAATAATTTCAAACTTGTGAAAATGTTAACAAATTTAAAACAAAATGTAGATTTCTGAAGATTCGGAACCACAAACTTTTCAAAAATGTTAAGCATCTTGCAAGGTTTCAGGAGAATAAAAAAAATCTTCATATTTCTGTAAAAATTTTAGATTACTCTTTATTTTACAAAATTTTTTAAAGCAAATATTTTAAAAGATTTAAAAACATTCGAAATAACTTTCAAAATTGTAAACAAAAGTCTGAAAGATTTTGAGCCATTTTTTTCAGTTTTGGAAATTTTTTGTTTAACTATTGAAAAATTTCTAAGCATTTTAGAATATATTTAGAAGTTTTTAAAAAATTTTTAAATAAATAAATTAGTATTTGAAAAAGCTAAAAATATTTAAAGAGATTCTTCATTTTTAAAATTAATTTTAGGAGAATATTTTAAAATATTTAAAAACTATTTCATATTTCTAAATGTTCTCCTAGAAAAATCTTATTTCTTTAACCTGAAAGCAAATAAACCTAGAAACTTAGAAAATAAATAGTTACTAGACCTTTTTATTTTGTATTAAAAATTATTTTTCCCTTCAAATTATAATTTGCCTAAAACTTTTGTACTTTCTTGACTGAATTTTTTTTTTTGTAGAAAATTCCACAATTTTTTCGATTATATAAACGTTTTTCACAGGAAATCGGTTTTTTAGAACAAAAGTTATTAGATTTTCAACTCCAAGGTTCATAATTTAACAATTTTATAATTTAAAAAAAAATTAAGCATTTTTAACAAATTTAGATTATTTTAGGGGTTTTCGTCGGAAATTTGTATTTTTAATTTAAAAAATTAGACCTCGAAAAGATTTACAACTGTGAACAGTTTTCTATGCTAGTCTTTTTTGTCAGAAATCATTAATATGTTTTATAAAAAATTATCAGACTTTAAAGAATATTTACAATTTCAACAACTTTAGATTATGTTAGTGTAATACACTTGAAATTAATATTTTAAAACAAGAATTATTAGATTAAAATCCAATGATTTTTATTTGAAATAATAAAATTCTTCTTAATAAATATATTGGATAATTAATAAATTAGATATTTAAAAACTAAATAAATAATAAAAATAATATTATACCTGAAATTCGGTATCAATGTGAATATATTCGCTACTGAGAAAACGAACGAGATATTCCTTTGGCAGGTCCAAGAATTCTTCCTCTTGTGACACTCGAGGAAAATTGACTTCGATAAAGCGTAAGGCAGTCTCCAAAAGATTTGAACTGTTGTGTGTTTCTGCAAATCTAAAAATCGGTCATTATTAGTCAAAATTATGATTGAAGCTGTATTTTTTAATTAAAAATTATATTGTAAATATTTTTAAATAATAAAAATGGCAAGAGATTTCGAAAATTTCACCAAAGGATCAAAAGATTTGAAAGATTTTAAAGATTACAAGACATTTCACAACGATTCGAAATATTTCAGGAAGGACTTTACACCATATTTGAAGAATGACTAACCCACCGAGACTTTTTTATGATTTTCATCTAAAATAGAAAGAAATACATTTTTTTAATAACATTAATGTAGATAACATATTTAATTTAATGCGAAACATTTTAAATTCCTAAGATGGCAAGTTAAAATATATTGGATTTTCAAGAAACTAGTTTAATTTTCAACCAAAAAAGATTAATTATCTTTAAAAAATATGTGAATTTTCAAACCAAAAGAAACAAAACCAAAATAAAAAGCTTTCAAACTAAAACAATCGAATGTTTTATAAAAAGAGGAATTTTCAACCAAATGGTTGAACTTTCAACAAAGCAGTTAAACTTTTGACCAAATAGTTACATTTGCAAGCCAAAAAGACCAATTTTGTTGAAGATAATTGAATTTTCAACAAAAAAGTTTATTTTCAACCAAGAAAGATGACTCTTTTACCAAAATAAAAATGAATTTCCTACTTAAAAAAATCAAATTTTCAACAACACAGTTGAATTTTCGACTAAAAAAGATAACTTTGACAAAATAGTTGAATTTTCATTAAAATAATTAAATTGTCAGCTAACAGTTGAATTATAAATAACTAGATGAATTTACGAGATACGAGATAAATTTTCATTCAGGAAGATTAATTTTCTGATAAAAGACGAATTTTCGACCAAATAGATAAATTTTCAATTTAAAAAATTAATTTTGAAGAAAGAAAAACGAATTTTTAACCAGTTGAAGTCACAAAAAAAAAGAAGTTTGAACCAAATAGTTAAATCCTTAACCAGAAAGATTAACTTGTTACCTAAACAGACGAATTTTCAATAAAATAAATGAATTTTTAACTTAAAAAAGTAAATTTTTAAGCAAAAAAGATGAATTCTCAACGAAAAATGTAATAGTTGATATTTCAACCAAAAAAGATTCACATTTGAATAGAAAAAAATTGAATTTAACCAAAAAAGACGAATTTTCAACAAAAGTTGATGAATTTTCGAAAAAAATGTGACTTTTTGACAAAATAGTTGAATTTTTAACAAAAATAGATGAATTCTCAAAAAAAAAGTAATAATGGATTTTTCAACAAAGAAAGATTTCAATTTAAATAAAAAACAGTCGGATTCAACTCAAAAAAACAAATTTTCAACAAAAACGTTAAATTATCTAGAAAAGGTGACTTTTTAACAAAAAAAGTTAAATTTTTAAACTGAAAATGTGAATTTTCAGCAAAAAATTTAATCTAGAAGCAAATAGTTGAATTTCAAACTAAAAATATCAATTCTCAACGAAAAATGTAATAGTTAATATTTCAACCAAAATATATTTCAATTTTAAATCAAAAACAGTTTAATTCAACCAAGCAGTTGAATTTCCAAACAAAAAATACAAATTCTTAACAAAAAATGTAACAGTTGATAATATTTTAACCGAAAAAAACGAGTTTTCAACAAAACACTTGAATTTTCAAAAAAAGGGAACTATAACAAAATAGTGGAATTTTCAATCTCAAAATTAAAATTTTTAACAGAAGAGTTAATTTACAACAAAATGGTTGAATTTTAAAGCAGAGACGAATTTTCAACAAAACATTCAAGTTTTCAAAAAAAAAAGATTACTTTTTAAAAAAATAGTTGAATTTTTACCAAAAAAGATGCATTCCCGACAAAAAATGTAATACTTGATAGTTTAGACAAAAAAGATTTTAATTTGGAATCAAAAACAGTTAAATTCAACCAAAAAATAAGAATTTTTAACAAAATAGTTTAGTTTTCAGTCAAATAGATGAACTTTTAACTAAAATTATGAATCTTCAATAAAAAAATGAATTTTTTTTTTAATTCAAAAGAAAAGGTGATTTTTTAACTTAATATTTAGTTAGATTTTCAACAAAAAAAAATTAATCACAAAACAAAACAGTTAAATTTTCAACCAAAAAAGATAAATTCTCGACGAAAAATAAAATAGTTAATGATTCAGACAAAAAAGATTTTATTTTTAAATCAAAAACAATTTATTTCAACCAAAAATATAAATTTTTAACAAAAAAGTTCAGTTTTCAACTTAATAGATAAATATTTAACTAAAGTCATGAATCTTCAATAAAGAAATAAATTTTTTTTTGAAATTTCAAAAGAATAGGTCATTTTTTCATTATATAGTTGAATTTTCAACAAAAAAGTTAATTACCAAACAAAATTGAAAAATTTACAACCAAAAAAGATGAATTCTCGACGAAAAATGTGATAGTTGATAATTCAGACAAAAAAGATTTTCATTTGAAATCAAAAACAGTTGAATTCAAGCAACAAATAAAAATTTTTAACAAAATAGTTCAGTTTTCAATTAAATAGATAAACTTTAAACTAAAATTATGAATTTTCAATAAAAAAATGAATTTTTCTTTATTTTAAAAGAAAAGGTGATTTTTAAATTAAATAGTTGGATTTTCAACAAAAAAGTTAATCACAAAACAAAATAGTTAAATTTCCAACCAAAAAAGATATATTCTCGACGAAAAATGAAATAGTTGATAATTCAGACAAAAAAGATTTTATTTTAAAATCAAAAACAATTTATTTCAACCAAAAATATAAATTTTTAACAAAATAGTTCAGGTTTTAACTAAATAGATAAATATTTAACTGAAATTATGAATCTTCAATATAGAAATGAAATTTTTTTTTTAATTTCAAAAGAAAAGGTGATTTTTTAAATTGAATAGTTGAATTTTTCGACAGAAAAGTTAATTATTACACAAAATATTAAAATTTTCAACCAAAAAAGATGAATATTTGACAAAAAATGTAATAGTTAATAATTCAGACAAAAAAGATTTTAATTGGAAATCAAAAACAGTTGAATTCAACCAAGAAAGATAAATTTTAAATAGAATAGTTTAATTTTCAACCAAATAGATAAATTGTCAACCAAAATTATAAATCTTCAATATAAAAATGAATTTTTGAAGGGATTTTAAAAGAAAAGCTAATTTTTTGATTTAATAGTTGAATTTTCAGCCTGAAAATTTAAATTTTTAACAAAATAGTTCAATGCAAAACAAAATAGTTAAATTTCTAACCAAAAAAGATAAATTCTCGACGAAAAATGTAATATTTGATAATTTAGACAAATAAGATTTTAATTTGAAATCAAAAACAGTTGAATTCAACCAAGCAGTTGAATTTTCAACCAAAAAAGATAAATTCTCAACAAAAAATGTAATAGTTGATATTTCAACCGAAAAAGATTTTAATTTTAATTTGAAAAAAACAGTTAAATTTAACCAAAAAAGATAAATTTTCAACAAAATACTTAAATTTTCAACCAAATATATGAACTTTTAGCTAAAATAATGAATGTTTAACAAAATAAATTTTTAACAAAGTAATTCAACTTTCGACCAAGTAGATGAATTTTCAACCAAAAAATACGAATTCTTAACAAAAAATGTAACAGTTGATATTTTAAACAAAAAAAATGTATTTAAACAAAGAACAGTTGAATTCAACAAAAAAAACGAGTTTTCAACAAGACAGTTGAATTTGCGAAAAAAGGTGACTAACAAAATAGTTAAATTTTCAACCTTAGAATTAAAATTGTCAACAAAAAAGTTAATTTACAACCAAATAGTTGAAATTTTAAGCAAAAAGACGAATTTTCAACAGAACATTCAAGTTTTCAAAAAAACAAAGATTACTTTTCAAAAAAATAGTTGAATTTTTACCAAAAAAGATGAATTCTTGACAAAAAATGTAATAGTTGATCATTCAGCCAAAAAAAAATTTAATTTAAAATCAAAAACAGTTAATTTCAACCGAAAAATATAAATTAAAAAAAAAATATTTCAGTTTTCAACCAAATAGATAAATTTTTAACTAAAATTATGAATCTTCAATAAAAAAATGAAATTTATTTTTTGAATTTCAAAAGAAAAGTTGATTTTTTAATTTAATAGTTTAATTTTCAACAAAAAAGTTAATTACAAAACAAAGTAGTTAAATTCACAACCAAAAAAGATGAATTCTCGACGAAAAATGACATATTTGATAATTTGGACAAAAAATATTTTTATTTGAAATCAAAAACAGTTGAATTCAACCAAGCAGTTGAATTTTCAACCAAAACAGATGAATTCTCAACAAAAAATGTAATAGTTGATATTTTCACCGAAAAAGATTTAAATTTAAATTTAAAAAAAAACAGTTGAATTTAACCATAAAAGAAACATTTTCAACAAAATAGTTAAATTTTCAACCAAATATATGAACTTTCAGCTAAAATGATGAATATTTAATAACAAAATAAATTTTTAACAAAGTAATTCAACTTTCGACCAAGCAGTTGAATTTTCAACCAAAAAATACGAATTCTCAACAAAAAATGTAACAGTTGATATTTCAACCCAAAAAATTTATTTAAATAAAAAACAGTTGAATTCAACAAAAAAAAAACGAGTTTTCAACAAGACAGTTGAATTTTCGAAAAAAGGTGACTTTAACAAAATAGTTGAATTTTCAACCTCAAAATTAAAATTGTCAACAAAAAAATTAATTTACAACCAAATGGTTGAAATTTCAAGCAAAAAGACGAATTTTCAACAAAACATTTAAGTTTAAGAAAAAGATTACTTTTTAACACAATAGTTGATTTTTTACCAAAAAATATGAATTCTCGACAAAAAATGTAATAGCTGATAATTCAGATAAAAAAGATTTCAATTTAAAAACAAAAACAGTTAAATTCAACCGAAAAATATAAATTTTTAGAAAAATATTTCAGTTTTCAACCAAATAGATAAATTGTTAACTAAAATTATGAATCTTCAATAAAAAAATGAAATTTATTTTTTGAATTTTAAAAGATAAGGTGAATTTTTAATTAAATAGTTGAATTTTCAACAAAAAAGTTCATTACAAAAGAAAATAGTCGAATTTCTAACCAAAAAGATGGTTTTTCAACGACACATGTAATAG
>JAUELO010000331.1:588832-599008 GCA_032357855.1 Amphibolips quercusostensackenii
ATAATAATAATAAATCTTAAAATATCTAATCTTAATCTTAAAATCTTTAAAAAAAAATCTTAAGTAAATCTTTTTTATGCATATTTTGCATTAAAAATTTTTTTATCGAAACTAAATTTCTTTTTGATCTTAAATTAAAAAATCAAATTTAAATTCCTTGTCGCATTTTTTATCAAGGTAAAAAATTAAAAAAAAAATCAATTCACTGTATTGAAATTCTATCTAAAAAAAGTGTTGTAACGATATATCTCGAAAAGCTTTTTTATATCTTAACTCTGAAATTTAAAAACTAAATTAACAAATTATTTACTAGATTATTGCAAGTATTACACATGTTTTATGATAGTGCTTTTCATTAAAAGTTAGTATTAGGAAAAAAATAATTTGTACACAAAATCATAAAGTTTCGAGAAAGATAAAAAATGTAAGTAAAAATTTGGGTTGTGTTAGTCTTTTTCACAGAAATTGAGAATTTTCAACAAAACAGATGCATTTTTTTAGCAAATAGTTGAATTTTCAACAAAAAAAAAATATTATTTTTCACACATGATGATTTATTTTCTCCAAAAAAAATGTTCAACACAATAAACGAATTTTGAACCGTATAGTTGAATTTCCAACATAAAAGATGTATTTTCAGCCAGGAAGAATAATTTTCTACAAAAAAAACAATTTTCAACAAAATACATGAATTTTTAACCAAATAGTTAAATTTTCAACCAAAACCATGAACTTTACAACAAAAAGATTAACTTTCTACCAAAAAAGACCAATTTTCAGCAAACTACAAAAAATTTTTACTAAAAAAATATATACTTTTAAACAAAAATATAATAGATAACCTTTCCGTTAAAAACCCTAATTTCCAACAAATAAAATGAATTTTTAACTAAATTAATTAATTTTCTATCAAAAATTATGAATTTACAATAAAGTAGACGAATTTTCACCAAAAAAGATGATTTTTCACACATGTAGATTAATTTTCTACAAAAAAAATTTCAATAAAATAAATGAATTTTTAACCAAATATGTAGTTGAATTTAAAAAAAAAAGATGAATTTTAACCAGGAAGATTAATTTTCAAAAAAAAAAATATTTTCAACAAAATACATGAATTTTTAACGAAATAGTTTAATTTAAAAATAAAAGTAGATACGGTTTTAACAAAAAATGGATTATTTAAATTTTCAGTTAGAAAAATTAATGTTCAAGCTAAAAAACAGAATTGCAAAAAAAAGATGAACTTTTAAACAAGTAGTTTAATTTTCTACCAAACGGATGAACTTTCCACCAAGAAGATTAAATTTGTACCAAAGAAAGAAAAACAATTTCCAACAAAATACAAAAATTTTTTACAAAAAAAATATATAATTTTCAAACAAAAATGTAATACTTAAACTTTTAGTTAGCAAACCTAATTTACAGCAAAAAAATGAATTTTTAACAATCAAAATTAATTTTATGTCAAAAATTAGAGATTTACAATAATAACGTAGACGAATTTTCAACAAAAAAGATGATTTTGGGCCAGGAAGATTAATTTTCTACAAAAAAAAAAATTTTCAACAAAATGCAAGATGTTTTGCTAAAAAAATATATAATAAAAAAAATTGAATGGTTGAACTTTCAGTTATAAAAACCTAATTTTCAACAAATAAAATGAATTTTCAACAAAATAAATTAATTTTCTATAAAAAATTACAAAAAGTTGACGAATTTTTAACCAAATAGTTGAATTTAAATAAAAATATATGAATTTTTAGCCAAAAAAATTAATTTTCTACCAAAAAAGAAACAATTTTCAACAAAATACATGGATTTTCAACCAAATAGTTTAATTCTGAAATAAAACAGATAGTGTTCTAACCAAACATGGAATACTTAAATTTTTAGCTAAAACAATTAATGTTCAAGCAAAAAAAAAGCAGAATAAAAAAAAAGTTGAATTTTTGACATAATAGATGAACCTTTAATCAAATAGTTGAATTTCCAACTAAAAAGATAAATTTTCTGCCATAAATATTAATTTTCTAACAAAAAAAAAAAAAAAAATTTTCCAGAAAATATATGACTTTTGGATAAAACGGTTGAATTTTTAACGAAAACTATTCATTTTTTGGCACAAAGATTAATTTTCTAACAAAACAAAAAATAAAAAAAATAAAATAAAAAATTTCAACAAAATACACAAATTTATAACCATGTAAATTTTTAGGTAAAAAATAAATGTTTAAGCGAAAGCGAACGGAATTTCAAAATTAGTTAAATTTTCAACAATATAAATGAACTTTTGACCAAATAGTTGAATTTTCAACCCAAAAAAAATAAACTTTCCAGCAAGAAGATTAATTTTCTACGAAAAAAGAACAATTTCAAATAAACTACAAGAATTTCTCACTGAATAAAAAATATACTAATTTAAAAAAAAAAAATAATTTTCAACAGAATAAATTTTGTTTCTTTGAAAAATAAAAAATTTACAAATAAAGTAGATGAATTTTCAACCAAATAACTAAATTTTCAACAAAAAGGATAAATTTTCTGCCAAAACAATAATTTTTTAACAGATGAAAAAAGAATTTTTAACAAAATACATAGAGGTTTAATAAAACAGTTGAATATTCAAGAAAAGAGATGAATTTTCTTTCACAAAAATTATTTTTCTGCAAAAAAAAAACAATTTTCACGAAAATACATGAATTTTCAACCAGTTAAATTTTCAGGTAAAAGATTAATGTTCAAGCAAAAGAAATCAGAATTTCAAAAAAATGTTAAATTAAAATTTACCACGTGAATTTATTTTCTAACAAAAATGCCAAATTTACAATAAAGTAGACAAATTTTCGACCAAATTGTTAAATTGTCAGTTTATATACTTAATATCGAACCAAAAAAACGCACTTTCAATAAATTAGTTCAATTTGAGAGTCAAATCTTCAAAAAAAAAAAAAATGTTTTCACAATTCAGTTCAACTTTCAGCAAATAGTTAAATTTTTAGTTTGAAAAATAAATTTAAAAAAAAAATCAATTTTTACAACAAAAAAAACTACAAAAAATTTTAAGAAAATAGCTAAATTTTAAACAAAATAGGTGAATTTTTAACCAAGAAATGAACTTTTAGCTAAGAATACATTTTATATTAAAAAGACAAATTTTTACCAAAATATATCATTTTTCATAAAAACAGTTTACTTTTCAAGCAGAACTTAATTATTTAAATTTTCAGTTATCAACATTTATTTTCAAACACAAAAAAACACGAATTTTTCACAAAATAATAGACTTTTTAATCAAAGAGATGAATCTTCAACCAAAAAAATAAATTTTTTACAAAGCAGTTAAACCTTCAACCAAGCAGTTAAATTTTTAACTATGTATAAAAGATTTTAATTTAAAACCAAAACAATTAGATTTGATCATAAAACACAACATTTCTAATGAAATAAGAATTTCAACAAAATAGATTAATTTTCAACCAAAAAGATCATTTTTAACGAGGAAGATTGATTATCCACAAAAAAAAATTTCAACAAAATACATGAATTTTCAAGTAAAAGTGATGAATTTCCATCCCAAAAAGACTAATTTTGGACAGAACAGTTTAATTTTCAACCAGAAAAGATGACTTCTCAGCAGAATTGTTGATTAATATAATAAAAATGAATTTTTAATCCAATAATTACATTTTCTACCAAAAAGGATGACTTCTTAACAAAATCGTTAAATTTTCATCAAAGTAATTAAATTTTCAGCCAAATAATAATTTAATTAAAAAAGATTAATTTTTAACCAAAAATAAAAACAAATAATAAAATTCAGCTCGCATTTGAGTCAAAAAATGAGAAAAAGGAGAAAAAAAGGGAAATAGGAAAATTTGTGATGACTGCGATAAATAAATAGGAATTTTAATAATTTATTTCTAAAGAATAATAATATTCTAAATAAATATTTGAGTAGACTTTTAATACTTTTTAAATATAAAGTTAGGAAGCTGGAAATTTTGCTTACAAAATCAAGATAAATAATTTTCTGAGTACACAAAGTGTGTCGGATTACACAACATTATTGACCCACATTAATTATTTTCCTCCGATAGTTTGTGAACCAGATTCCAATAATAATTTTAAACAACTTTAAGCATATATTTAATTCAGAAAAATATCTCGTTTAGTACGAAGCAAAAACAGCAAGTCTCGCAAAAAATTCAGAACCATAAACACGAAACAGAGAATCCATTCTATGGAGCAATTTATGTTTTTAAAACAACCATACTGTTTCAATTTTATAATACACAATATAAACAAATAAGGAATCAGAAATAAATCAGATTGAAATAAGAAGGGTACACTTAAAACAATTTACAATTATAAGGTTTAAACCTAAATTTTAAACCAAGAAGATTAATTTTCTAGCAAAAAAGAAGAATTTTCAACAAAATACTTAAATTTTCAACCAAAAAATAAACAACATTTTTATCGCAATTTGAATTTTAAAATGAAAAATATTGATTTTCAACAAAAAATAGAATAGTTTAATTTCTAGTTCAAAAAATTTATTTTCAACCAAAAAAACGCATTTTCAGCAAAATAAATAAGTTACAAAAACAAAATATATGAATTTCTAACCAAAATGTTGATTTTTTAACAAAAAGAACAAGTTTCTATCAAAAAAATTAAATGTTTAACCAAATAGATGACATTTTTATCAAAAAGTTTATTTTTTTAAACAAAAAAATAGATTTTCAGTCAAAAAGAACACATTTTTGACAAAATACATTAATTTGTGACCAGATAGTTAATTTTTTAAACAAAAAGATGAATTTTCAATTAAGAAGAGTAATTTTCTATCAAGATAGTCAAATTTTCAACAAAAAGAGATCAAGTTTTAACAAAATAGTTGATATTTTAAACAAAAAGTTGAATTTTCTATCAAAGAAAATTAAGTTTCGATCAAGAAAGGCAACAAAGAGATGAATTGTCAATCAAAAAGGAAAAACTTTCAACAAAATACATGAATTTCTAACCAAATGGTTGATTTTTTAACAAAAAGAACTATTTTCTATAAAAAAAATCAAGTGTTTAACCAAATACATGACATTTTTAACAAGAAGTTTATTTTTTTAAACAAGAAGATAGATTTTCAATCAAAAAGAACACATTTTTGACAAAATACATCAATTTGTGACCAGATAGTTAATTTTTTAAACAAAAAGATGAATTTTCATTTAAGAAGAGTAATTTTCTATCAAGATAGGCAAATTTTCAACAAAATAGATCAATTTTTAACGAAATAGTTGATATTTCAAACAAAAAGTTGAATTTTCTATCAAAGAAAATTAAGTTTCTATCAAGAAAGACAAATTTTCAACAAAATATATGATTTTTTAAAGCAATAGTTTATTTTTTATACAAAAAGATAAATTTTCAATCAAAAATAATAAACTTTCAACAAAATATATGAATTTCGAACCAAAATGTTGATTTTTTAACAAAAAGAACAAGTTTCTATCAAAAAAATTAAATGTTTAACCAAATACATGACATTTTAGCAAAGAAGTTTATTTTTTTTAACAGAAGATGGATTTTCAATCAAAAAGAATAAACTTTCAACAAAATATATGAATCTCGAACCAAAATGTTGATTTTTTAAACAGAAAGGTGAATTTCTAACTAAGAAAATTAAGTTTTTATCAAGAAAGGCAAATTTTTAACCAAATACATGATTTTTTAACAAAATAGTTTATTTTTTAAACAAAAAGATACATTTTCATTAAAAAAGGATAAACTTTCAACAAAAGACATAAATTTTTAACCAAATTGTTGATTTTTCATAGAAAAAACCAATTTTCTATCAAAAAAATCAAATGTTTAACCAAATACATGAGATTTCAACGTGGAAGTTTATTGTTTTAAACCAGAATATGGATTTTTAACTAAGAAGATTAATTTTATATCAAGAAAGGCAAATTTTCAACAAAATAGATCAATTTTTAACAAAATAGTTGATATTTCAAACAAAAAGTTGAATTTTCTATCAAAGAAAATTAAGTTTCTATCAAGAAAGACAAATCTTCAACAAAATACATGATTTTTTAACGAAATAGTTTATTTTTTAAACAAAAAGATGAATTTTATATCAAAAAGAATAAACTTTCAACAAAATACATGAATTTTCAACCAAATTGGTGATTTTTTATCAAACAGAACAATTTTATATCAAAAAAATCAAATGTTTAACCAAATACATGACATTTAAACCAAGAAGTATAGTTTTTTAAACAAGAAGATGGATTTGTAATAAGAAAAAAAAACACATTTATGACAAAACACATCAATTTGTAACGAGATAGTTGATTTCTTAAACAAAAAGATAAATTTTCAACTAAGAAGATTAATTTTTTATCAAGAAAAGCCAATTTACAACAAAATAGGTAAATTTTTAACAAAATAGTTGATATTTCAAACAAAAAGTTGAATTTTCAACCAAGAGGATTAATTTTCTATAAAAAAAATTATGTTTCTATCAAGAAAGGCAAATTTTCAACAAAATACATGAGCTTTTAACGAAATGGTTGATTTTTTAAACAAAAAGACTAATCTTCTATTAAAAAGGATGAAATTTCAACAAAATACATGAATTTGTAACCAGATAGTTGATTTTTTAAACAGAAAGAACAATTTTCTATTGAAAAAATCAAATGTTTAACCAAATACATGACATTTTAACTAAGAAGTTTAATTTTTTAAACAAGAAGATGGATTTTTAATGAAAAAGAACACATTTTCGAAAAAATACATCAATTCGTAACCAGATAGTTGATTTGATGAATTTTTAACTAAGAAGATTAATTTTCTGTCAAGACAGACAAATTTTTAACAAGATAGATGAAGTTTTAACG
Organism: Amphibolips quercusostensackenii; assembly: GCA_032357855.1. Taxonomy (NCBI): domain Eukaryota; kingdom Metazoa; phylum Arthropoda; class Insecta; order Hymenoptera; family Cynipidae; genus Amphibolips; species Amphibolips quercusostensackenii. The sequence goes on from JAUELO010000331.1 coordinate 595,735, forward strand.
AAATGGTTGATATTTTAAACAAAAAGTTGAATTTTCAACCAAGAAGATTAATTTTCTATCAAACAAAATTATTAAGAAAGGCAAATTTTCAACAAAATACATGATTTTTTAACGAAATAGTTTCTTTTTGAAAAAAAAAGATGAATTTTCAATGGAAAAGGATAAACTTTCTACAAAAAACATAAATTTTTAACCAAATTGTTGATTTTTCATAGAAAAAACCAATTTTCTATCAAAAAAATCAAATGTTTAACCAAATACATGATATTTTAACCACGAAGTTTTTTTTTTTAACAAGAAGATGGATTTTTAATAAAAAATAACACATTTTCGAAAAAATACATCAATTCGTAACCAAAGAAGTGATTTTTTAACAAAAAGATGGATTTTTAACTAAGAAGATTAATTTTCTATTAAGAAAGACCAATTTACAACAAAATAGATAAATTTTTAACGGAATAGTTGATATTTTAAACGAAAAGTTGAATTATCAACCAAAAAGATTAATTTTCTATCAGAGGAAATTAAGTTTCTATCAAGAAAGGCAAATTTTCAACAAAATACATGAATTTTTAAAGAAATGGTTGATTTTTTAAACAAAAAGACTAATTTTCTATTAAAAGAAGCCAATTTTTAACAAAATATATTAATTTGTAACTAGATAGCTGATTTAAAAAAAAAATATGAATTTTTAACTAACAAGATTAATTTTCTATCCAGGAAGCCAAATTTTCAACAAAATAGATAAATTCTTAACGAAATAGTTGATATTTTGAACAAAAAGTTAAATTTTCAACCAAGAAGATTAATTTTCGATCAAAGAAAATTAAGTTTCTATCATGTAAGGCAAATTTTCAACAAAATACATAAATTTTTAACGAAATAGTTGATTTAAAAAAAAAAGACTAATTTTTTATCAAAAGAGGCAAATTTTTAACAATATATATTAATTTGTAACCATATAGTTGATTTTTACATAAAAAGATAAATTATAAACCAAGAAAAATTTTCTATAAAAGAAGATTAATTTTCTATCAAAGCAAATTAAGTTTATATCATGAAAGGCAAATTTTAAACAAAATACATGAATTTTTAACGAAATAGTTAATTTTTTAAACAAAGAGAACAATTTTCTATCAAAGGAGGCAAATTTTCAACAGAATATATTAATTTGTAACCAGATAGTTGATTTTTTTGATAAAAAGAAAAATTGTAAACCAAGAAAAATTTTCTATAAAAGAAGATTAATTTTTTATCACGAAAGGTAAATGCTTAACAAAAAAAAACGATTTTTTTACGAAATAGATAATTTTTCTAACAAAAAGATTAATTTTCTATCAAAAAAGGCAAATTTTCAACAAAATATATTAATTTGTAACCATATAGTTGATTTTTTAAATTAAAAAGATCAATTTTAAACCAAGAAAAGTTTTCTATTAAAGAAGATTAATTTTCTATCAAGAAAGTTAAATGTTCAACAAAATACATGAATTTTTAACTAAATAGTTGGTTTTTTACCAAAGACGTATTATCTATCAAAAAATATTAATTTTCAATAAAATACATAAATTTTGAACCAAACAGATGATTTTTTGAAGAAAAATATGGATTTTCATTAAAAATGATTAATTATCTATCGAAAAAGATAAACTTTCAACAAAATACATGAATTTTTAACCAAACAGTTGAGTTTTCAACCAAAAAGACTTTTAAATCGAACTACACAATGTGACGGTCTAAGCGACATTTTAGGCCCTGGTGTGATTTACGATAGAATAATTTACTAAAACCTAATTTGCATAATTTCACGAAAAAAGTTTTTTTTTCTGATAATACCACAATGATTATTAATTATAAACTTTAAACAAACTCAAGCATAATTGAAGCAAATCATCACGTTTAGTATGAAGCAAAAACAAAGTCATATTCGGAGCGAAATGCAGAAACATAAACTCGAAACAGAGAATCCTCTGTGTTGTGAAATTGATGATTTCATGAAACCCATACCGTTTCCATCCTACCATGTACAATATAAACAAGAAATGAGAAATAATTCTCACTAAAATGGGGAGAGTTCACTTAAAACCGTGTACAATTAAAATGTCTACTGACCGGATTATGGTTATGTTTTATGTATCAAATAAGCGACATGGAAGCAGAGAAATAAAGGAAACCGCAATAATTAATCTTGACAAATTTGTTTCATTCGTCACGAGACTTAATTAGATAATTAAGTGTACTTACGACATATACGGGAAAGCACCTTATAGACGCTATGAAACTTTGCGTTATTCTTTCCTTTTAAACGCATCACTGACACCACATTGTCACTAGTTTTTCAACTTTCGGCTAGGTCACTGCAACTATTTTCATCCGTTGTTTGTCTTTTGGAATCAACTATGTACTAATTTCGAAATCACAAAAATGACATATGTCAATTGTCAAATAACCTACATTAATCGCGAAGGTAGCGGCGAATGTGTGGAATCGAGAAACTATCGAATTATCGAGTTTCTTCAAAGAGGGAGGGGCAGATTTTTATAAATAATAAAATGAGAATTTTACACGTTTCAGAAGCGAAATTAGCTGCGGATATTTCTCTTCGTCGAAAACTGTATTCAATGTTTACGTAATCAGCATATATATTTTTTAAATGAAAATATTTGAATAAATATTTGAATTTTTTGGAGCGACCTCGAACGTCGAAGTCGTTAACCACATAACCTAAAATATTTAGTATTTAGAATTTCTTCGCAGCAGTCGCGTCAGAGAAGGAATGTTGCTTCTCTTTTGGTTATTTTTTTAAAAATAAAACCCTGTTGTCTGCGTTGATTCACAAAAATTCCTGTATTAGAAAATATTCAAAATTTTTGATTTGTTTAAGCATCTCAACGAAAATGCCGAACATTTCGAAGAGTAAAAAGTCGCATACGAAGTTAAAGGTGACACATCTGTTATTGCACGCAGCACGTTTTAAGGATTTGGTAGAACAGTTATGAATAACACATCTGTTTTTTCAGAGTTTTAACCATAACGATGAATTCTTGTCCCGAATTTCAAAAACACTTTACTACTCAAAACGGCCCGTTACAGATTGTCTCAGTTTCCCAGTAACTGGTAAGTTTTTTTACTTATTTTCTTAGAATTCCGTTCCATCCCGGGGAAGTAAAAAAAGATTCGAAAGAATTTAAGGGTCATTCACAAATTACGTAAGGTGTTTTTCTGGAATTTTTATTGGGGGGGGGGGGGGGGGGGGGGGGGGGGGGGGGGGTGG
>JAUELO010000331.1:608764-620151 GCA_032357855.1 Amphibolips quercusostensackenii
AGTTTAATTTTTGACAAAATAATTAAATTTTATAATCAGAGATGAATTCTGAACCAAAAAATAAATACAATAGTAGACTTTTCAACCAGAAAAGTTGAATTCTCAACAAAAAAGTTCATTTTTAACCAAAGGCTATGGCTTTTCTACAAAAAAAAGAGATGAATTTTCAATCCAAAAGGAGGAATTTTCTATTAAAATTTTTAACCAAAAAACATGATTTTAACAAAATAGTTGAATTTTCTAAACAAAATTGTTCAATTTTTAACCAAATCAGCAATTTAATTTTCTACTGTTGATAATTTAATAATAATTTTTTTTCAATTTTCAACAGCCAAAAACCCGAATTTTAAGAAAAAAAAGTTAATTTTCAATTTAAAAAGTCAAATTTTCTAGTTAAAAAACTTGAATTTTCTAACAAACAAGATAACTTTTCAACAAAATAGTTGAATTTTCAAAAAATAATTAAATTTTCAACCAAATAGTATTTTTTAGCAAAAGAGATGAATTCTGAACTAAAAATAAATACGATAGTAGACTTTTCAACCAGAAAAGTTGAATTTCCTACAAAAAAGTTCATTTTTAACTAAAAAAAAAATATGACTTATCAAAAAAAGATGAATTTTGAATCCAAATAGACAAATTTTCTGTTGAAAAAGACGAATTTTAAACAAAACAGTTAAATTTTCAACCAGAAAAAATGATTTTTTAACAAAATAGTTGACCTTTAATCCAAAAGAACAAATTTTATATTTAATTGCTAATTTATTTGAATTTTCTACCAAAAAAGATAACTTTTTTAAAAAAATAGTTAGACTTTCAAAAAAATGATTAAATTTTTAAACCAAATAATATAGTTTTTAATGAATGAATATGAAGTCTGAACTAACAATATAATAGTAGACTTTTAAACCAAAAAGAATTAATTTTCAGCAAAAAAAATAGTTTAATTTTCTTATTGGTTTCTATAAAAGCAAAAAAAAAACTGGAAAAGGAAAAATTTTTTGAAAACAGGGGAAAGAGAGGGATTTCGTTTAAAATAAGAAAAGCGGGAAATAGGGGAAAGAAGTCTGTCACAAGTGAGAACAGGTACTTATCAGGCATAAAACTAATGCTTTCTTACAAATATTTTTATTTTCATCTTTAATTTCGCGCGAAACCATATTTGAAAAATAAGTTCACAAGGGAATCAGAAACTTCCGGTTTCAAAACAAGAAAAGCTGAAGAAAAACATCTTAAGGAATAAAAATACACTTTATTTTCACACGTTGATTCGCTAAAAATTATATACAGCATCTGTGTCATTAATTATTATTCTCGTAATTGATTTGCATACAGGTTCAACCCCAGCTTGCAAATTTCTCAAAGTCGGGAACTTTAAAAAGAAATTCGAGTCTCAGAAATTAACACGCTTAGATAATTCTGTACAATGGTTTATATATATATTTACTTTATATTATAATTATATTTATATTTATAAAACTAGTGTAATATAGAAAACAAATCTGCGATAATTTTACATGAGGAGACTTGTTAATAATTTTTTCAATCTACTGTAAATTCTTGCTTCTTATGTTGCACTTCCCCTCAGGTGAAATTATTACAGAGCTAGGCAGAGCTTTTTACATCGAAGAGCCGATGCTGCGTCGTAGAGTTCAGGACAAGGCAACTAAAATACGCATCCGTTTACAAGCATTTTTTAATTTTTTTTTTTTTTTTGCCTGAAGCAGTTTTTGGCAAGGGAAGATCAAATAATGTCTAGCCAATTCCATTTTTGCATCTAAAAAGAAAGCAAACTTAATTTTCTTCCAGTGCTCTCATTTTACTTGTAATTCTTCCACTATCTTGATTATTCTGCCGCTCTCAGTCATGAAAAATCAAGTTTTCAAAAACTGGGAAGGTAATAAATTAATTAAGTACAATAGCATTGCGCATACACACATTTTCAGGAATTAGGAACAAGTGATTAATGCCGTAGGTCCAGTAAAATAATCTCCATCGTACAATATTTCAGAATTTTAATTATCTGAACTGATTTTTCAAAGAAAGTACAACGACGACCAATTTTATTGAGACAAACAGCATACAGCTCTCCCATGGTTCAACCAATAATACCGTTACTCAAAAATATGTATAAAAACTATTTGTTACTCTGGCGTTTATACTCTTTTTGAATGGTAAATCTAGCGAAAGTTATGGAAATTTTAATTGCGACAAGAGCAGGCCCGCGCAAAAAGCAATTTTAAGAAATGCATTGTCTTTAATTGCCTTTCGCGTTTGCCAAGACAATTGGTATTGCATTTTGCGTACACATTACTACAAAGAGCCCCGAATTGTTTTTTTTTTCCCCTTTCATCGTGTACAATCGATTACCGCGATCATTTCTATCTAATATGTACATAACATTCGATAATTACAAGCGACGTATAAAAACAAACAATCAGTAATTAAGGTTTGTTTTGTATCGACAATAATTATTAACAAACTCTTCTCACCTGCAAACGATTTGATTTCTTGTTTTCAAAGTCCTTCTCGAACCCAAAAGTGACTTGAAAGCATTAGAATTCAAATTAAAAAATGTTTTCACAATATATGATTTTCTAAAAAAAAATTAACTTGAAGGACTGTATTTTCAATCGTAATTATTTTCATTTAGATATAAATATTCTCAATCTTGCACGCATTTCGTTTAAAATATCCAATAAATCTGTTATTTACAAAATCAGTGAAATATGAGCAAGAAAATTCGACTGCAAATAAAGCATTGCAAAATTGCTATTTCGATTGTTCCGAGTTTGAGTCATACGTCGGTAACAGCTTTCTTGACGTAATTTCCGATCGCGAACAGAATAATTGAGAATAGTCACAGAGATCACAGTGCAAAAAAAAACTAAAAAAAGGGGGAAACAGGATAATTTTTTCACGAAAAAGTGGAAAAATAGGGAAAAGATTAAACATTAATCTTCAGATATAGGCGGGAAGAAATAATCTTTTTATAGGAAATAATTTTTGAGTAATGTTAAACAATATTTTAATGACTTCTGAGATTAAGTAGTATTTTTCTTTAAATCTTATAAATTCTCTTTTAAGTAAACTGGATAACTATTAATTTGGCATAAAAAATTATTTGACAGTACTGATCAGTTTTCGAAAAAATCGACTCTTTAAAATTTTTGTTTTATGAATTGAAATGGTTATTTATTAAATTCTCATAAATTTAATTGTTGGAAATAAAAAAAAAATTTAACTGTTGAAAACTCAATTTTCAATTTTTTTTTATTTTCAATTTTCATTAATTTTCCATTTTCTTCGATTTGCAGCAGTTAATATAATTTAATTTTAAACAGTTGCGAATTCAATTTTCAGCAGTTAATAAATACATTTTCAGCAGTTATTAATTCAATTTTCATGTCTCTTCTATTTTTAACAGTTGAAAATTAAATTTTTAGCAGTTCATAATTCAATTTTCAACAATTGAATTTTCTACCGTTTATAATTTGATTATAATTTTTCTTCAATTTTCAAAAGTTGGAAATTCAATTTTCAGCAGTCAATAATTCAATTTTCAATTCTCTTCGATTTTCAGCAATTGAATTTTCTATTGTTGATAATTTAATTATAATTTTTCTCCAATTTTTAACAGCTGATTATTAAATTTTTAACAACTGAATATTCAATTTTCAACGATTAAACTCTTATCTGTTGAAAATTAAATTTTTAACAATTGAATTTTCAGTTTTCTTCAATTTTTAAAAATAGAATTTCACACTGTTCAAAATTCAATTACTGGTTTTCTTCAGTTTGCAGCAGTTAATAGTTTATTTTTAAATTATCTTTAATTTCCAACAATTAAACTTTCTGCTTTTGATAATTCAATTATTAATTTTCTTCAATTTTCAACAGTTAAAAATTCAATTTTCATCAGTTAATAATTGAATTTTCAACAGTTGAATATTTAATTTTCAGCAGTTCAATATTCGATTTTCAAGAACTAAATTTCCATCAGTTGAAAATTCAATGTTAAACAATTGAATTATCAGTTTACTTCAATTTTAAACAATAGAGTCTTAAACTCCGGAATTCAATTATTTTTTTCAATTTTCAGAGTCAATAATTCAATTTTCAATTATCTTCAATTTTAAACAATTGAATTTCCCACTTTTGACAATTTAATTATCAATTTGAACAGTTGCAAATTCAATCTTCAATTCTCCTCAACTTTCAACAATAGAATTTTCTACTGTTGATTTATCAATTACCAATTCTGTTCAATTTTCAACAATTAAATTTTCTAATTTTTGTAATTTAATTGTCAGTTTTCCCCAATTTTCAACAATTGAACTTTATACTGTTGATAATTCAATCATTAATTTTCTTCAATTTTCAACAGTTGAAAATTGAATTTACAGCAGTTAGTAATTCAATTTTCAACAAATAAATTTTAAACAGTTGAAAATTCAATTTTCAACAATTGAATTCAAAGTTTTCTTCATTTTTATACAATAGTCTTTCACTCTGAAATTCAATTATTTTCTTTAATTTTCAGAGTTAATAATTAAATTTTGAATTATCTTCAATTTTCAACAGTTTAATTTTCTGCTGTTGATATTCCAATTAATAATTTTTAACAGTCACAAATTCCATTTTTAATTCTCTTGAATTTTCAACAATTGAATTTTTTGCTGCTGATAATTTAATTATCATTTTTCTTGAATTTTCAACAGTTGAAAATTCAATTTTCAGCAGTTGATAATTCAATTTTCAATTCTCTTCGATTTTCAACAATTGAATTTCCTACTGTTGATAATTTAATTATAATTTTTATCCAATTTTCAATAGCTGAATATTAAATTTTCAACAATAAAATATTCAATTTTCAACAATTAAATTCTCATCTGTTTAAAATTAAATTTTTAACAATTAAATTTTCATTTTCCTTTAATTTTCAACCATAGAATTTCTTACTGTCAGAAATTCAATTATTAATTTTTTTCAATTTGCAGCATTTAATAGTTCAATTTTAAATTGCCTTCAATTTTCGAAAATTAAACATTCTACTGTTGATAATTCAATTATTAATTTTCTTAAATTTTCAACAGTTGAAAATTCAATTGAAAGCAGTTGATAATTCAATTTTCAACAAATGAACATTCAACTTTCAACAGCTAAATATTCAATGTTCAGCAGTTGAATATTAAATTTTCAACAACTGAATTTTCAACAGTATTCAATTTAAAAAAATTGTATTTACTCTGAAATTCAATTATTTTCTTAAATTTTTAGCAGTTAATGATTCAATTTTCAATAATCTTCAATTTACAACAGTTGAATTTTCTACTGTTGATGCTACAATTATCAATTTCCAACAATTGCAAATTACATTTTCAATTATTTTCCATTTTTAACAAAAGAAATTTCTACTGTTGACTTATCAATTATCAATTCCCTTCAATTTTCAATAACTGAATTTTCAGTTTTCTTCAATTTTCAACAATACGATTTCCTACTGTTAAAAATTCAATTATTAATTTTTTTCAATTTGCAGCAAATAATAGTTCAATATTAAATTCTCTTCAATTTTCAACAATTGAACTTTCTACTGTTAATAATTCAATTATTAATTTTCTTCAATTTTTAACAGTTAAAAATTCAATTTACAGCAGTTAATAATTCAACTTCCAACAGTTAAATATTTAACTTTCAAGAGCTAAATATTCAATTTTCATCAGTTGAATATTTAATTTTCAAAACTTAATTTTCAACAGCAGATAATTCAATTTTTAACAATTAAATTTACTCTGAAATACAATTATTTTCTTCAATTTTTAGCAGCTAATAATTCAATTTTCAATTATCTTCAATTTTTCAACTATATAATTTTTTAATGTTGAGTTATCAATTATCAGTCCTCTTCAATTTTCAACAATTGAATTTTCTATGGTTGATAATTTAATTATAATTCATCTCCAATTTTTAACAGCTGGATATTAAATTTTCAACAATTAAATATTCAACTTTCAACAATTAAATTCTCATCTGTTGAAAATTAAATTTTTAACAATTGAATTTTTAGTTTTTTTCAATTTTTAACAATAGGATTTCCCATGGTTAAAAATTCAATTATTAATTTTTTTCAATTCGCAGCAATTAATTGTTTAATTTTAAATCGTCTTCAATTTTTTAACAATTGAACTTTCTACTGTTGATAATTCAATTACTATTTTTTTAAAATTTTCAACAGTTAAAAATCCAATTTACAGCAGTTAATAATTTCATTTTCAACAGTTGAATATTCAACTTTTAACAGCTGAATATTTAAGTTTCAGCAGTTTAATATTCAATTTTAAACAACTGAATTTTCAACAGTAGAAAATTTAATTTTCAACAATTAAGTTGACAATTTTCTCAAACTTTAAGTAATATCATTTTCAACTCTGAAATACAATTTTCTTCAATTTTCAGCAGTTAATAATTCAATTTTTAATTATCTGCAATTTTCAACTGTTGATAATTCAATTATCAATTTTCAACAGTTGCAAATTCAATTTTCAATTATTTTTAATTTTCAACAATAGAACTTTCTCCTGTTGATTCATCACTTATCAATTACCTTCAATTTTCAACAATTGAATTTTCCACGGTTGATAATTTAATTATAATTTTTCTCCAATTTTCAACAATTAAATATTAAATTTTTAACAATTGAATATTCAATTTTCAACAATTTAAATCTCATATGTTAAAAATTTAATTTTTGAGAATTTAATTTCAGTTTTCTCCAATTTTCAGCAATAGAATTTCCAACTGTTGAAAATTCAATGATTAATTTTCTTAAATTTTCAGCAGTTAATAATTTAATTTTTAATTATCTTGAATTTTCAACTGTTGATAAATCAATTATGAATTTCCAACAGTTGCGAATTCAATTTTTAATTATTTTCAATTTTCAACGTTAGAATTTTCAGTTTTCTTCAATTTTATACAATAGTCTTTCACTCTGAAATTCAATTATTTTCTTTAATTTTCAGAGTTAATAATTAAATTTTGAATTATCTTCAATTTTCAACAATTAAATTTTCTACTTTTAACAATTCAATTATCAATTTTCAGCAGTTGCAAATTCAATGTCAATTCTTTGCAATTTTCAACAATAGAATTTTCGAATGTTGATGATTTAATTATCATTTTTCCCCAATCTTCAACAACTGAATATTCTTCTGTTCCAAATTTAATTATCAATTTTACTTTAATTTTTAATAACAGCTGCAAATTCAATTTCAATTCTCTGCAATTTTCAACAATAGAATTTTCTAATGTTGATGATTTGATTATTATTTTTCCCCAATTTTCAGCAACTGAATATTCATCTGTTGAAAATTCAATTATCAATTTTCTTTAATTTTTAATAACAGCTACAAATTCAATTTTGATAACAGGTTCAAATTCATTTTTCTTCAATTTTCAACAATTGAATAGTCTTCAATTTTTAATAATTGAATTTTCTTCAATTCTCAACAATTAAATTTTCTTCAATTTTCAACAATTGAATTGACAGTTTTCTTCAATTTTATACAATTGAATTTTCAACTGGTGAAAATCGTAGAAAATTGAATTTTCAACTGTAAAAATTCACCTGTTGAAAACTGAAGAAAATTGATATGATATGAAATTAAAGAAAATTTGAATTTGAATTTAATGAACATTTCAATCTAGACAACAAAATTTCAATTAAAATTGATTGTTTCGAAAACGGGTCGCCATTGGCAAACAATATTTGCCAAATTAATAGTCATCCGATTGAAACCGATCAAGTAAACATTTGTAAACTTTTTATCGGTAAAATGTAAAAATAAAATTTGAGATGCAAGAATTCCAAATTTGCAACGTGTAATTTTGATTTGTTTTTGTTTTAAATTTTCATATTTACGTTTGCTTAGTAAATATGTAATTTACAAGCTCTCTTTACTAAACAAAAAAATTCAAGTTAAAATTTTACAATTTAAAGTCGAGACTACTTTCCAGTCCGGAATTTCCCGCGTAATTCAAATATACTATTTTCAAATGTAACATATTTAAAGAGAAAACGGAAAAAGGAGAATTTAAAAAAAAAAAAAAAAAACGCGGATAAATAGAAGAAAATCTGTGATCCCTGTAGTCAACTACACTTGATCAATATCAGACAAGGGAGACCACTCTACAGTGGATAATAAACCTACAGTAGATAATCATTAATTTAAAATACGAATTTATGTAAAATCATTAATTTAATTTAATTAATAGTTAAGAAACTATAAGCATTAATGAATTAAAATTGAATTTAATTATTTTACGTATATTTGTGATTTTAATTCATGATTATCCACTGTAAAACGTTTCTGAACGTTAAGTTCTAACAATCGGGTTTTGTGATTGTTTCGAAGTCAAAAAAAAATTAATATCGGTTGTCCAGTCTAATATTACAGGTCCGCATTTCACCGCATCTTTCGACAGTCTTTGCACGTAAGCAAGTCGAGTTTATATTATTTTTTATGTTTTAAAACATTTTCTTTTTCGACGTTGATTTATACCATTTTAAAAATCGATCAAAGGAATCGGGGACGGCTTGGAAGAAGTTTTACACGCCAAGGCTCGATTGTAAAAACAGTTTAAAACAAAAAAATTAAACTTTCAGGAAGTAAAATAATTCATTTTTAAAGAGAACCTTATAAAATTGAAAAAAACTATCTACTTTCGATTGATTATAACTCTTTACATTCATAAAGATGTTACATGTCAATGACGTTCCGTACATTTTAAGAATCTAAAACAGCCTTGGTGTGTTTTTCTGCTCCCAATCATACATCTCCTTGAAAAGGATCCTGCGGTAGTGCCGAAAACGCAAAACATAATTAATTACCTCATTAAAACATTTTTTATCTGTGTTAGTCAATGCATATTCTAATCGACAAACATATACTTTACCGGGGAAACAATTTAGGTCACCAAAAATATTTTTCAGAACAATTATTACTGGTTGAAGTTTTAAGTCGCTTTTTCCAACCTTAATTTTTAATACAAAATTCGATGTGATTTGGTGTCGACCATGGTAAGAAGAATGTGAGAGGTGGAAAGAATTTTCGATCATCTGGTATGATAAAAACTCTTGAACCAAACAGATGCATTTTCTGCCAAAAAAGACGAATTTTCAACAAAATACATGAATTTTCAACTAAAGAGATCAATTTCAAGCAAGAAAATGAATTTTTAAGTAAAAAAGATAATTTACCAACTTAAAATAAAATATTTAAATTTTCAGTTAAAACAATAATTGTTAAAAAACGAATTTCTAACAAAATAGTTAAATAATCAACCAAAGTGATAAATTTTCAACTAGAAAGATGAATCTTCAACTGGAATAGTTAAATTTTAAACCAAAAAGAAGCGTTTTCAGCTAAAATGGTGAATTTCTAATTGGAACAGTTAAATTTTTAACCAAAAAGATGTATTTTCTACCACAAAGTACCAATTTTCAACAAAATACGTAAATTTTCAACTAAAAAAAATTCAACCAACAATTGGATAGTTAAATTTTCAGTTAAAAAAAAAATTTTAACCGAAAAAAAATAATTTTTCAGCATAAGTTCAATTTTTAACTGGAATAGTTACATTTTCAGTTAAAAAAATAACTTTAAACCAAAAACGAAACGAAATTAAAACAAAAAGTGACGAATATTCAAACAAAAAATGAATTTTTAATACAAAAAGATATAAATTTCCAACAAAACAGTTAAATCCAACAATATAAATCTACTTTTACAAATGGAAAAATATTGTTATTTTATTTTATATTACAATTATTTTTCAAAAATTTGGCACACTATTTAAAAAATTCCCTGACTTTAAGATGAGTAAAAACTTTGTCTTTAAAATGAGTAATGAGCGAAGGTAACCAAGTTGTTTGAGATATAGAAAAACACATGTTACGTTTTTTTTTATAAAGACGAAATATTGAAAAAACCCCGTAAAATCTTTTTTTTCTATTTCGAATATTTTTCTGTGTAGAATAAACACATGTTACATTTTTTTATTAGGACAAAATGGTGAAAAAAAGCCCGTAACATGTGTCTTTTTTATATGGAATATTTTTCTGTACAGAAAAATTACATGTTAAGTTTTCTTCTTCAAGACAAAATGGTACAAAAATCCATAACATGTGTTATTTCCATATCGAATATTTTTCTGGGTAGAAAAAACACATGTTACTTTTTTTTTATCAAGACAAAATAGTGAGAAAAACTGTTAGGATGCGTTTTTTACATCGAATATTTTTCTTTACAGAAAAATTACATGTTACCATATCGAATATTTTTCTGTACAGAAAAAACACATTTTTTTCATAAAGACAAAATAGTGAAAAAACTATAAAACGTGTTTTTCTATGTCCAATATTTTTCTATATAGAAAAAACACATATTAAGTTTTTTTAGATATAAAATATTGAGAAACAACCCGTGACATGTGTTTTTTCTACATGGAATATTTTTTTATATAGAATAAACATATGTTACATTTTTTTTTAAAGACAAAATACCTTTAAAAAACCGTAATGTGTTTTTTTATATGGAATATTTTTCTGTGCAAAAAAATTACATGCTAGGTTTTCTTCATGAAAAGAAAATGGTACCAAATTCCGTAACATGTGTTTTTTCATATCAAATATTTTTCTGTGTAGAAAAGACACATGTTACATTTTTTATAAATACAAAATAGTGAGGAAAACCCCGTCACATGCGTTTTTTCTACATCGAATATTTTTCTACGTAGAAAAAACACATTTTACATTTTTTTTATAAAGACAAAATGGTGAAAAACAACTCGTAACATGTGTTTTTTCTGTACAGAATATTTTTTTATAGAAAAAATTACACGTTACCATACATAATATTTTTCTGTGCAGACAGGACACATGTTACGTTTTATCATAAAGACAAAATGGTTCAAGAACCGTAAAATGTGTTTTTTTAAGTCTAATGTTTTTCCATCTAGAAAAAAACACATGTTACATTTTTTTCAGAGATGAAATAGTGAGAAAAAACCGTTACATGTGTTTTTTCTACATCAGATATTTTTCCATATAGAAAAAACACATGTTACATTTATTTATAAAGACAAAATGGTGAAAAAAACCGTAATATGTGTCTTTTTTGTACGGGATATTTTTATGTACAGAAAAATTACATTTTACGTTTTTTTCATAAAGACAAATTGGTACAAAAATCCGTAAACATGTGTTTTTCCTACATCGAATACTTTTCTATGTAGAAAAAACACATGTTACATTTTTTTTATAAAGACAAAATGGTGAAAAACAACTCGTAACATGTGTTTTTTCTGTACAGAATATTTTTTTA